>VXBT01013579.1:0-44119 GCA_013400235.1 Oriolus oriolus
TTTTGTCCAGATGCATTAACCAGAACGTGCTAACCGGATCTCGCCTCTGCCAAGCGTGGAATTAGAACTTTCATGTTGTGAGTTCCTCCCTTCTGTGCTTATCTCTAGTTTCTGCTGTGGTGGCTTTTCTTATGGCAAGTTCCCTCTGTGGCTTTGACAGTGTTTGAGACAGGCAACTGTGCTCTTTAGGTCCTTACAGACAGTTCTGAGAGTTTGATTTGATTTGTGACTCTCTGTGGTAAATCAGATCATCAGGTTTAACACACATTTTTCTGTTGCTTAAAAAGGAATGGAAGTAATGACCTTATTGAAACTACCTGATCAATTTAGCAGGAGGAAATTCCTCCTTGACCTCTGTTCATAGGCAAATTAAACTGGGGGTATTCTCTGAAACTTGTCAGGCTGACTACACATAATGTTACTGCTGAGGTAAGGCAGCTCTATTACAGTGATACCTTCTTTAGAATCATATGTAGCTTGTATGGTAACCAAAAAACCCTCTAAGTGTTCCTGTATTACAGAGAATATTTTGTCTATATTGCAGGTAATTATAAGAATGCTTATATTTATCATGTATTCTAGCGCTAGGTAGATTTGGTTCATCCAGTTTCTTTTATACAATTTGATACAAAAAAATTTGAACCAAACCTTCCCTGTAAATAATGCTAAATTATGGAAGGTCCATAATTTTGGCATGTAGATTTTCTTGTAAACCCGTATGTGTTTGGTTGCATGACCTCTATTATAACTAACTTATTTTTGATCATAGGATCATAGAATGGTTGGGGTAGAAGGGAACTTCAATTTCTATCCCCTGCCATGGCTAGGGAAATCTTCCACTTGGCCAGGATGCTTAAAACTCCATTCAGCTGGCCTTGAACTTATGTTTTGATAACATCCAGTTATCTTGTTATTTTATTATGAGATTCAAGTCACTGTCATCACTTCTAGTTTTCTAGTTTCCAGTTTTTTCTAGTTTTTTTTAATATGGAATAATTTGGGTTTTTTCATAGGTCTGTCATATTTTGTGAGCTGTCTATTGCTAAAGTAGACAGTACTGATATTAGATGAGACATTTAATTTGCTTTCCTGGGTTTCTTTGCTAAAGTGTATATTCAAAGTCCGTTAGTGTTAAGATCCCTGCTTAACCTCAAAGTCTTGAATCTCCTAGTAAAACACTACTTACATGCTGCAAATTTGAGATTTTTTTCCCCTAAGGTACTGCAAGAAAGAAAAAAATATAATTAAGTTGCAAAAGGAAAAGGTATTCTAAATCACCATTTGGTCTTTCTCAAAACAACAATTTCAGATTAAAAATGTGAAAAACAAAGTTTTTCCTCCTGTTAGAATTTTAAAAAGTTTAATAAAGGACAATAGGGGACAAAGATAATAAACAAAGGAGAACAGCGCTGGATGTTTTGGCCCTGAGGCAAAAGCACACAGTGATTATTGGGTCCAAGCTTTACATAGTATCATTATTGCATAATCTAAATGCATATTCATATACAATTATGCATATTCATATGCAATTATGCATTATTTGCATGTTCCAGGAACCCTTTTGCGTGGTCCATCCTCTGATCCGCCTTTTTAGAGGATGTGCAGTTCTTTTGGAGAGTCGTGTATCTCCCCTCCGTTTTGTGGTTGCAGCAGGTGGTTGTTGCTGATAGAAATGTCTTGTAGCAGGGATCCATGTCACGCTCGCGCTTCGGATGTTATCCAACTGAGTAGGTGGTTTAATTATTGTAAGTTAGCTATATTCTAAAACAGTTATATTAGCTATTTCACCACTGTATCTAAGTTAGTTGCAAACAAAAGTAAAGGCATTTAGTTATCATTATATCTTTATAACTAAAGCTACTTCTGTAGGAATCAATAATATACACATAGAATCCATTTTTGATATTTGCGAAAGCCAATACTATGATATGTATTTATCACAAAAAAAGTTGCGTTAGCATGAATTGTAAAGTTTACCTGTTTTTCTGAAATGGAATATGAGCTCTGGATCTGTATTTCATTTAACCTCAAGCAATATGAATTGGATTTATTTCATTGTGGATTTTATAAAAACTTTAAAATATAAGACTTCATTCCAAGTGAAAGTTCCATTTTGCAAAGGATTGAATGTTTTTGCTCATCCATTAATTAATAACTAGGTTTGATTCCGCTGATCATATGTGTCAGTTCTAGCCTATACTGTGGAAAGGTTTAAGTGAGGAGAAATTACAGAATGAATTAAACTTTACAAAGTTAAAATAGATCTGAATTGTTCTTTCCTCATGTCTTTCTTTAAAACAATTTAAAGGGGAGCACTCTAAAATGAGTTCGAACAAGCGAAACTGCAACAGGCAAAAAATAACTGTAAATAATCACTAGGTACAAAATTGCCAAATCTCATTAACTCCCCAAGAACAGAGACACCCAAAATGGCAGAAATACCCTTTCCAAGATGGCGCCCGCCACAGGAGACCCTATGTAGGGAGCCAAAGGGAATATGGTTCTGACTCCCCCCCCAGAATGGCGGCCTTCACAGGCAGTCACATAGTGTGGGAGACACAGGGGAAGGATGGCAGCAAACCCTCCCGGCAAGGTGGTGCTTATGGAGCAGTTCTAGTGGCAGATGAGAAGCGCCGGCGTGTGTGGGGTCGCCACTGCCACCCGCCTGTTCCTCTTGCCGCCCGCCTGTTCTTCCTGCCGCCCGCCTCTTCCTCTTGCCGCCCGCCTCTTCCTCCTGCCACCCGCCAGGCCGGCGATGTTGGCGCTGCTGTCCCCTGCACTGCAGGCCTGCTGCGGGGAGGAACTGGTCTGGCGGCACCAACATGGCGTGACCAGCCCCAGGGACCAGCTCACTTCACACTGCCAATAGGTTTGGGAACTTCAGTCTGAAACAGTTTTTGGTTGTGAAATGCAGGGGTTTTTTGAGTGGCTACTGTTGCAAGCCCAGAAAAAAGTAAATCTGTGCTCAATGCAACCCCCCTCCACCTTAGCAAATGCTGATGGCAGAGACAGAGAGCTCCCTGCTTCTAGGCTCCAACTTAAAGAGGAACCGCAGAANTGCCACCCGCCTCTTCCTCCTGCCCCCGCCTCTTCCTCCTGCCGCCCGCCTCTTCCTCCTGCCGCCCGCCTCTTCCTCCTGCCGCCCGCCTGTTCCTCTTGCCGCCCGCCTCTTCCTCCTCCCGCCCGCCTCTTCCTCTTGCCGCCCGCCTCTTCCTCCTGCCACCCGCCAGGCCGGCGATGTTGGCGCTGCTGTCCCCTGCACTGCAGGCCTGCTGCGGGGAGGAACTGGTCTGGCGGCACCAACATGGCGTGACCAGCCCCAGGGACCAGCTCACTTCACACTGCCAATAGGTTTGGGAACTTCAGTCTGAAACAGTTTTTGGTTGTGAAATGCAGGGGTTTTTTGAGTGGCTACTGTTGCAAGCCCAGAAAAAAGTAAATCTGTGCTCAATGCAACCCCCCTCCACCTTAGCAAATGCTGATGGCAGAGACAGAGAGCTCCCTGCTTCTAGGCTCCAACTTAAAGAGGAACCGCAGAAACTTCCATCCCCCTTGTTCTGTTTTCCGGCTGCAGGGTCTGAAAAAGACAGTAACAATTTTTGGGCACAGATGTAGAATACAATAACATTTTGCATTGCCCATGATGCCTCAGCTTACTGATTTCTCAAAACTTCATACTTCCAAAGTTTTGCTTTCTTTCTTGTATGGTATATCTTTAAGGTAAGAAAATTCTCACATTGTCACTCTTGCTAAATGCATCCCTTTATGTCTCCTGTTCGTCGCAGAAAATCCATTTGTAGTGTTTCAATCTGGTAATTTGCTCACTCAGAATCAGCACATCCCATTTCAATGTAAAAAACATCTATTTATCTATATTAGGAAAAATCAAGTTCTGTAGGTGAGCAAGGGGACACAGTCCAATTTGAAATCTATAAAGGGTGTTGGAATTAATTAAGTTTGGATTAATTAAGGTATGTTTTCAGGTGCATTGGCTAATGTTTTGAGATGATCTCATGCTTTTATTCTTTGTGTTAGACAGGGCTATGAAGAACTGGAAAGACGGCTGAAAGAAGTCTTTAAGGAACGGAGCAACATGCTTCATCAACTGTTAAAGGCTTCTAAAGAGCTTCAGGGAATTAAAGTAAACCTCCAGGTTAGACTCTGTCTCAGTTTCTACAGGATTACTTACCTCAACATTTTTTTATTGGTATCTTTTAATTACAAAAAGATGTGTTTTTCTTTTTTTTTAAATCATTAAATATGTGAATAATTATTATTTTGTTTATTTTGTTGATCTTGTACATAACATAAACCTGATTTTTTCATGGAAAATTTTATCCTGATGTGTTGAGGCCTTTGTCAACTCAACTAAAATAAAATATGAAAATAGAACATAGAAAAAGGAAGGGAAGGACAAGGAATATGCACTATTAATGGAGCTGACACATTTGTACTGGCAGCTACTGCAAAGGATGTCCTTTGCTGTTGCAGGTAGGATCTTTGCTGCTGAATTCCATACACTCAACCTAGTCTAGTTGCTTAGTTTACCTTTCTGACATGCTATCTACACAGTCTGATTGGATTTACTACGGGACATTGCTTTACAAGTTCAGCTGACAAATTGTGCTAGATGAGCCTGAAGTGCGAGCTGAGACTGCATTTAACTTTTGGGTATCATGGTTAGGCTGAAAGCGCAATAGATTAACTCAGAACTCAACTCCTCAGAGGAAAAACTAGATTGAAAATGCTGCTCTGGATTTGAGGTCCAGATCTTCAGCTGATGGAGCACCTGTCTTTTCCCAGTGGAGTCTGTTGGTCTGGTGAAAACATTTAGACTCATTATCAATTGAAATTTGCCTCTGTATTTCATGCCATTTTAAAGGAATTTATTTTTCTGACAATACCTTTTTATCTTCATCGATGTAAGCTAGCTGGGAAAAATAAAAGGAGAAGAAGCACTCTATCTATTCACTAGTGGTGTGTATCAGTACTGTGCTATATTATATTATTATGTTAAAATGTCTTATGTTCGAGATTTCTCTGGTTTTAATTATAATTTTGATCTTTGGGGTTTTTGGTTTGGGAGTTTTGTTTAATTTGGGGTTTTTTTGAGGGCTTCATCACTATTATTGTAGGTTTTTTCTTACTTTTTAGAGAAATATGCTTCTCCTTGTAACAAATTTATTTTAGAATGCAGCACACTTGAAGGTAGTGTTCAGCAAAATTACACAGTGAAATATTTTAGACTCAACACTACAGAGATCCTGATATGGGCAAAGAGCTGTAGTATTATCTTCTGTATGTACCCACTTACTTGGTCATAAAATTCTAATGCTTTTACTCATTCATTTGTTTCTAAATCTGCTTATTCTATTTAGCTCTCATTTAGTATTTGAAAAATACGAAGCTGTGTAGAGTTAACTGTGTTTGAGTTACAGTAAAAGAAAAATCAGACTATTCTTCAAATTTTCTTAAATGGTAATGTCTTCAATTCACCAGAACCATTTTATGAATGAGGGCCAAATTAATAATTTCACAGGATAATAATAAAAAAAGATCTCTTTAATAGAGTTTTTTTGTTGCTATCAGTCTTTAAAAAATGATGAAGCATCAACCAAAAGTGATGTGCAGAAACTTCTGGAACTGGACCAAAACCAAAGGTAAGACCCTCACCTCCTTCCTTCTCTTTCCCTTTCCTAACTGAAAACTGTCAGACTAGGAAATTCCACCTTTCCTTTTACTATACAGATAAACACTGCTGTATTCCAGAGTCTGCTGATTGGAACAGTAAAATAAAAGGCAGGAAATATTATTTTTGAAACAAATGATGGATTTGCTGATATTGGACAAATGTTGGGAAAATGTATTAAAATGTTATGGTGAGATATGTGCTGAAGAAAGGCATTTTGAATTTTAAAGGAAGATTTAGTCATGAAATATTCCTTAAAAAATAAATTCAGAATTTTTAGAAAATTAAATTACTAAAATGTCTAAACCTCTAAGTTTGGATATGATGACATATTTATTCAAACCTCTTAATTAAATGTATATGTGTGTAGACACTCCAAAACACTAGTCCATGTGCAAACATAGGAATACTTGCACTGGATATTTGTGATGAGTGGAGTTTGGAGGAGAAAGAAGTATTTATTTCCGGTTATTCATTGAGCACTTAAAAAATCAGTTTCCATGGCTGAGAATGCAAGTTCCCAGCCTAGTCCTTAGTCTCAGTTTCCCTAGTGCTTCATTGCAAGTAAGTCTCATCATTCTGCATCTCTTAATTCTTGAAATTCAGAGCAACAAATAGCAACATCAATACAATTTTAATAACAAGAAAACGTAATATGGTGACCACTTTTGCCAGAAAAATAGTATATGATGAGTGCATCTATACTTCATATTTTTCCTTAGGAAAAATGTTTAGTAAGAAACTTGATTAAGTTCATACTTCCTTCATTGTTAAAAATGCAGTAATTAAATTCCGTGGCCATCTTACATCTACATTCACTGTAGAAGTACACTTGGAAGTATGTATGAAATTGTGTTGCTACATAGAAACCATGTGGGAAAATGACCTTCTTGTCTTAAATACACAATATATAAGGTCCACAATACAATACCAGTAGAATTTCTTATTTTTACTGTGATACGTAACAATCTTTCAGGTATTCCAGACAAATATATTAAATTATAAAGGCAAGACTTTGGCTAATGTCCTATTTTAATACTTATGTGGCTTGGATGTGACTGAAGGTATACATCTTAGCATCATAGCTGTCCTTCACACAGACGAAATCCTCCATCATACATGAATGCAGTTTTGTGGTGGTTTGATTGTTGTGCAACTTTCCTTTATGAAATTGAGACATGAATTGATTAAAAGTATTAATGAACTGTTTACTAAATAGATCTTATTGCAGATGGGAAAATCGAGTCTGCTAAGAGAAAATTTTATTACATATTTCAAATATTCTTCCTAATCTCTTCCTTAAATCACCACTTGCAGTCTCTCAAGATCCACCCAAAAATACATGTTGACTTTTGCTTCTAAGGCACCCAGCCATTGAGTATACTGCACGAGAGCAGTTCCCAGAAATAAAGACTGGATCAGTGCAATCTGCTGCTGAGCAGCCCACCCCATCATTCAGAAAATGAAAGGTTTTTACAGTATACTACAGGGAAATGCTTTGGGGGTACTGCTGTTGCCAGCTGTTTACAGACTTACTAGATTTCATTTCCAGAGAGGTGTAGAAGTTCAGCGTATGAAAGAGGTATTAAAAATGTGACAGGGAATCTTCCTCATAGAATTTCACTAAGGAAAGGTCACAGTTCATTTGCCAGGGTCCTCAGGCTACATTTTATCTCCAGTAAATGAAGGAAAGTGAACATAGTAGTATGCTTAAATCTATTGTATTGAAGCCAAAATTCAAAATATATCCCTATATTAATGTTGTGATCTTTCTTTGGATAAACATGAGCTGCATTTGGTCTGAGCACAACTTTTATTATGCTCTACAATGCTGGATGAGACAGTAAAGTTTAGAGTGCTAGAATCTCAGCTTTTGTAAGTAAATGTTCTGCTGACTTCAAAAGAGATTTTTTTTTAAATTTCTTTCGTGTAAAATCTTCAATAATTCCCAAGTTGAAAGTAAAACTTGGTCACTTACTATGATGCCCCCAGTTTTATTCTTTCTGTGCATCCTCAGCACTTTGAATTGATGGCATCTGTTAGTGCTGATGGTATATTGTTTTCATGCTGCTCAATCACTTTTTTCAATTAAATCTGTTCTGTACCAGTGTTGCCAAAATTGCTGAAAGTAGTACGGGTTATCAGCTAAAAAGAAAGATGATCCAGCAGCCAGCAAGTTCCTTTAAAATTTGGTGGTTTCCATTCAGTTTAGTATTCACAGGGCTAAATTATTATCTGTTACTGTGTGTAAATCCAGTTTTGGGTTCATCTTCATTGAAAGTTTATCCATGCAAGCAGCCACCCTCCAAAAGCTCTACAGCTGGTATGAAATACGTCATTTTACTATTTTGCTACAGCTCCAAAGTGTGTCATATGCTGTGGGTAGAAAATTGCAATTTGGAGAAAATCTGTGACTGAATCAGTAATGCAAAGGGTTTTCACTTGATTCAAATAAAGCCCAATCCAAGCAGTTATCCTGTTCTTTTTTCTTTGTATGCCAGAATCTTCTACTGAATTTTTTGTTGTTTGTCTCTAGAAAGCACCATGTGAGGTTCGATTTTATCAGACCATGGTTTATTTGTTTATTTTAAAGCAGGTATATACTAGTTCTTATTGATAATAGCATATCTCCACATCAGTGCATTTTCACTTGCCTACTTTCCTCACTTTTTTGGTGCCAGTCATTTTTGCTAGAAATTATGCACTGGCAGATGTTTTGCACAGCGGGCCATTCAGTAAATATAAACAGTGGCCACTTTGCATCATAGATAATTTTTGTTTTGCATTGGCACTATACTTCATAGAGTCATTACAGTTTTATTTGTGAGACTCGTAGGCAAAGTACATCTGTCTGCTACCCTGAATAATTAAAGGTCCATTTTTTTGAATCTGAAGAATTATTTCCTAATGGACACTTGTGTTGAAGTTTGTGTTCTGTGTTTTCAACAAACTAGGGAAGAAATGAAATCTCTCCAGGAAGCCTTTCAAAAGCAGCTTAATGAGGCAGCTGAGAAAGCAGAGAAGCAGCAGGCTACCGTGAGTGATTCTCTTTCTTTCCTTATTTTTGCTTTTCTTTTGTTTTTTCTTATTCTTGCCTTGAGAATTTATTACCTCAAAAAACTTTTTAAAAAAAGAATGGATTTCACATATGTGTTAGTACTCTGCAAGCTTCAGAAGAAAGGAGCTGAAAAAAGTTTTTATGTTCTAAAGTATTAAGATGCCCGTCTTCCCTTATTTCTGTGGAATTCAGGGATGTTTACACACTTCTGAAGGCTAGACAGGAGATTTAGGCCTAAGTCCTCTCCCTTGTGAGATTATCTTTATGGACCCTCATGTCTCATCTATACTAAGATACACTGTCGTACATCCATTGACTTTTTAGGAATTACTATGGATTTTCAGCAACAAAATGGATAGTAGAGTGTCTGATTTTGACCATAGTAGAATTAATTATCACTATAGAAGGTATTATTAAGTCCTATTAAGTTTTCATGCTATATTGAAATTCTGATTCTGGACAAACTGTACAATTGTTTTGACTTTCATGTAGCAATGTACTGTTTTGGAGCATAAATAGAAACATTTTGCTACCATAGGGGGGGAAAAAAAAGTAGAATCATGTTTACTAAGATGAAAGAAGGAAGTTTTTCCTGTGTTGGTTAGTAATATTCCTATAATATGGGCACCACTGAGCATAAGTTGACTAGGTAATCTCCAGAGGTTCCTTCAAATCTTAAGTGTTTTATGGTTTGAACTCTGGACTTGAAAACAACCTGCTAGAAGTGTTTATAGATCTATTTTATATTTCATAGTGGATAATTGCTGTTTTATTTACTGAGATCTTTCTTCAAGGGTCACAAAGCAAGGGTTTGTCCAAGACAGAGGTTTAAACGTAACTATTAAATTCAGCAAGTATTTATAATGCCTTATTTAGTATGACTGATTTGTATGTGGCTTTATGCCCTTGGTGAACAAAATGTGAGAGTGTATGTTTTGCCTGCTACTTTCTAATTAGAAACAGCATGGATTGTGGACCAAACTATTCCTTTTGCAGGTGTCTTTCAGTTAATCTGAAAGATTTTAGAAAACATATTTTTTCCCTTTGTTGCTCAAAAGTCTGAAGAGTAAAGGTGCTTTTTGGTCTTGTGTACCACACAACATGTATTTAGTGTATTTTTGGTACTTGTACTTTTGTATAGTACAAGATAAAAGAACTGTTATCGTTTTCGGGAGTGAAAAGAAGTAATCTGAAAGCTGTATTGAGTTTGAAAAGGATAGCATATTTTGGTGGTCCTTCTAGCCAGGACAGCATATATCCAGAAAAAACCAAAACAAACTGCACTTGTTTTAAGATCCTTTTGTACTGAGACAATCTGTAAGTTGTCTATATTGAATCTTAGAGTCATAGAATGTTAAGGGGTTGGAATGGACCTTGAAGATCATCTAATCCCAACCTCCCCTGCTGTGGGCAGGGGTACCTCCCACTAGATCAGGTTGCTCAAGGCCTTATTGAACCTGGGTTTGAACACCATCAGCGCTGGGCATTCACAACCTCCCTTGGCAACCTGCTCCAGTGTCTCACCTCACTCACAGTGAAAGATTTCTTCCTAATATCTTGTACTAGTTTGAAAACAAACCAGTGGGAGATTACAAGTTAGAATTGTAATTTAATAGGAAAATTAAAACTAATGCAATAGTACAAGGGCACTGACAGAGTCAGGATACAACCTGACACCCTGTTGGTCAGGGTGGTGGCAGCAGTCCAGATGAAATGGTCCTGTTGAAGCAGTGATCCTGTAGAAAAGAAGGGTCTGGTCTTTACCTGAAGGTCCAACAGTAGCTCTTGTCCTCTGGGAGTCCAGTAGGTAAAGGCTGCTCTGCTGTTCCAAACCCCAGGTTATATCCAGGTGGGAATGCTTGGCTCCTCCCCCCTGGGCACAGCATCTCACAATGGGATGAGGTAATTCTGTGAGTCATGTGGTGGGTCCTTGATGGCCCATTAAACAGAGATAGCTCCTGGAGGGTGTTATCAGATATGAGTCATGGTGGGAGATATCGAACATTGCCCCACCTGCTTTAACAGCTTGTGAAGATGATAATAGAATACATGCTTTTGGTTGCATCTTACCTTGTAACCTAGGACACATCTAACCTAAATTTCCCCTCTTTCAACTTATATCCATTACTCCTTGTCCTCTCACTACAGTTCCTGATGAAGGGTCTCTCTCCGGCTTCCCTGTAGGTCCCTTCACATACTGGAAGGTTGCTCTGAGGTGTCCATGCAACCTTCTCTTGTCCAGGCTGAACAGCTACCACTCTTTCAGTCTGTCTCCATAGGGGATGTGCTCCAGTCCTCTTATCAACTTTGTTGCCCTCCTCTAAGCTTACTCTGACCATTCCATGTCCTTCTTATGCTGGGGACACCAGAACTGTACACACTACTCCAGGTGGGGTCTCACAAGAGCAGAGTAGAGGGGGAGAATCACCTCCTTCAATGTAGTTCTGAAATAAGAAAAAATGAGTTGTCTCTGATAAGTACTCAGAACATGCTAGTTGAAAGTTGTCATTTTTTCAAGTGCATTGATTGCATTCGTATTGATTATCTGCACGATGAATTCTAGTCCTACTAATGGAAGGTGGAAAACATATTTCATTATTGAATCTCTTTATTAGATTTTGATACTCAAGACTAATTCAGGTGTGGATTACATAAATCTCAGATGTAGTGAATGGATTTGTTGGTTTTTGTGATATAGTGCTTTTTTTTAAATTTGAGCAACAGTGCCTTGTGTAAATTCAGTGCCGCTCTAGCACTGTGAAGAGCACAAGATTTGTACTACACAAAACAACATCAGCCATTGACTGTGTGCAAAATATCACCTAGAAACCAGGAAAAGCTCCTCTGAGTTTATAACAGAACCTGGCTTGGAGTGTTGGCAGATGGTTAAAGAATCTGAATTCTCGAGCTGTATTCCAATACTTGCCACTAATACCATATTAAACTTGCTAATAATTCTAAGGAAAGCAGAACTGTGTCCTTGGTTTGTGACATTTACTTCTTTATGCCTCAGGGTACAATGTACATAGTGAAGCTCAACGATACAGTGAGACTGTACTGTATTATACACAAATACTGATTGTATTTGAATGAATATTCAAAAAGTACTTCAAGATCCTCAGATGAAAATTGCAATAGAAATGGAAATAGCTGTTACTGACACACAAGGTTATTTTATACCTGGTTTATCTATGTGTTTCACATTTTTCTGAAAACAATGTGAAATCTATGAAAGAAGGTCTAGGTATGCAAGGATAGCTAGAGGATGGGAGCTTGAATTTAATTCTAATTTAATTAATTGTGAGACTTGTTTCTCATCCAATTTAAGCACATTTTATATTATGGCACTTGGTGAAGTAAATCTTGATTTTCATCAGAATAAATGGGCATAGAATTACATTTCACAAAGACTGATAAAACACTGGTGGGAGGGGAAAGGGTGGAGATACATATTTCTTTACTGCACTTGCCAGTACAGTGCTTGCTGTATGTATGTTAATTGGCTGTATAAATTCAACAGGTAACATCTGTCTGAAGGTGTTCTTTATTAGGTCAATGTAAAAGTGTAAGTAAGAATTCACAAGAATTAAGTCAAATTAAATGAAAACTCAAGGAAATTTTTCAAGGACTCTGACCAAAACAAAAGAACAAAGGAGACACAAGAGCTATACATTAAACTATACATTCGTGTCTTCTTCTGTGATGTGTGGCAAGGCTTTTCACTGGTATTGCATAAATGATTTGTCAGAAACAGAGATATCAATGTTACCATGCTTGCATATCCATTATTTGACCTTTAAGACTAGAGAAACCAAGAACTGTAGGCAAGTAAAAAGTTGCTGTTCTGAGCAGCTGCTGAAGTGCTGGTGTGTACCACCTCTTAGTTGGTAGAGGGCAGCCAGTGGAGCTGCTGCTAGGTAGTAACAACCCTCTGAGGGTAGAAGCAGCAACTCAGGCTTGAGGAAGGTAAAAGGCCATGTAAAGACATTCTTGTCCTTTGGAGTAGTAATCACACAAGGGCTGACCTGGGGCATCTTGACAAGAGTGAGCACTGCCTTTCTGGATTGTCTCCTGCATCTGTAGCACTAATGAAGAGCAGCAGCAGTCTGTCTTGGGACAGGTCTTTTCTAGAAAATTTATGGCAGGTCTCAGATACATCTATGCCTATTGTTTCTGTTGTTTTGTCTGGAATAATAAAATGTGCAGAGAAACACTAGTTATAATAAGGATGGTTTAAATTTTAGACTAGTCCTATGCTGCAAAGTTCAAGGTCAAATGCAGTCTTCCAGAAAGAGTTTTGTTGTGAAGGAGCTTCTCTACAGATAGTCTCACACTGGAACTGTAGATTATTTTCATATCTAAAAACATTTCAGAAGGACCATACTGAGTTTGGTTATACAGTATGCATATAAAATATGTAAGACATCATTCCGAATAACTTGGTGTCCTCTTTAAAAATCATTGAAGGTTGACAGTTTTTTGTTCTGCATTTAGATCAAATACCTAAGCAATTTGTAGTAAGTTTTTGTGCAGCGAGAAAAGTATTAATAATGTCAAGCTATTATCTCTAAATGTGAAGTGGAACCACTTCCTTCCAGAATCAGAGTTGGAGATCCTGGACTAATTTTCACTTTTGTTAACAAAAAGGCACAGAGCAAATGGCACATGTAAGATGAAAATGTCTTGTTTTGTTTGTTTGGGGTCTTTCAGTGAATTTGAATAAACAGAATAAGTATTAATGCTGTATGTCTTCATTAGGTCAAAAGGATCTTAGAGCTTTTGGGAGATGGACTCTTTGCTTGCTGTACTTCATGCTAACTGATTGCATGTTAAGAAATCGTTATATTTTTAGCCAGTTTGCAAACTTATTTCCCATTTAACTGCAGTTAAAGTTTATATAAAGAGCTGGCTGGCTCTGGATGAGGGAGAAGCTAAAGAATGAAACATGGAAACACTCAATAATTTGGCTAAGTAGAGTAAGCTTAGTCTACCTTTTCTTTTTTATTCTGTTGGTATTTTATATCATGCTAACAATTTTAAAGAAGATATGCTAATGGAATTGTTTGGCAATACAGTTACAGTACTGTCTGTCAAAATAAAGGAGAAAATAGGTCTGTGTAATTTCCTTTTTTTGCTCAGTGTTCACTCTGAGAAATGAGAATTAAGTAACACATTATGTATGACTTGTAAAAAGAACCCATACACAATATGGGTATTTTTAAATCAGCAGGGTTTTTCTGGTAATAAAAGACTAACAGAATGTGGGGAATTTAATTCAGTGTTATCTCCATACTTGGAAGATTTTTAGTAAAAAGATCTGATGGTCTTTTCCCTTCAAAAATATTTGTTTTTCCTAGTAAAAGCTTTTATGACTCTTCATAAAGCTCTAAATGTTCCTTTGACAAAAGTTTCTTTTACTAATCAAACTCTTAACTTGCAGCTTAATATTTACATTCATCTTAGAAATACTAATAGGTAAAAGTCTATTTAGCTTTGCTTTTAAAATTATTTTGCACTTTGTAGAACACTTTTTGCCCAAAGGAAAGAATGTTTTCTGTGTTTTATGTAGTAGCCTAGACAGTTCCCTCTGGCTTTTGAAGTAAATTTTTACACTATAACTTGAAAATTAGGTGAGGAAAATGAACACTCAGTATGTTAGAGTTTCCAGATATGGCCAAAATAGTCAGGTGAATGACTTTTAGTCATTTAGTCATGAATGAATTTTAGTTACACCTTAACTGCTCATCTTAGTCCTGAGCAAGAGACAAGAAGTCTGGAGGTAAGCAAATATGCTTACAGCTGTGTCTTGGCTGTGCAGTAATGATGTTAAATTTGGGATTTTTCCATCCTGTCATAAATAACTACTGTTGTATGACTCTTAGAATTAGATCACTACCATCTGCTGAAACATTCTGTATTTTGATGGGGAAAATTTAATTTGAACATTTCAAGGTCACCAACTGCTGTGAGTAAAGGCCACTGGATGGAGGCTGTTGTCTTTAATAAACATAATGAGCTCTGAAACACATAAAACCCTGAGTAGCTTGGATGAATATCCCCCGGGTATGGAGGCAGTATCCTTGCTTAGTACTGAAAATTTCAGCCTTAGAACAATGTATTTTCATTATGTGTTGTCATAATTACAGCCAGATAGCCATTAAAGGCAGACAACATGTGGGGAGAGGTGAATGTTATTTTTTTCTCTCCTAGTTTAGAGCAGGTTATAGATGTCTATTCCTGCTTATTATATTATCAGGATTTGGTGACTGGAAGTAGTATTTTTACATCTCTTCTGGAAAATTATATTATCTCTTGTCCTTGAGACTTATTAAAAGCATCATGCAAATGGTCTGATACAGACTGATCTGCCTTAAAACATAAAGATATACACATAGATACACTTAAGTGGGTAGGTAAAATTATCTCTATATTGGTTCCAGTAGACAAGACATATAAATCCCTCCTGTGTAACTCTCCATATCTATACTTCATGACTAAGTAGTTCTTCATTTGTTAGAGATTTAATAGAAGACCTTTAAAATGTTGTTATAATATAAAAGCAAAAATTAATGAGTTCTTAAACAATATTTTTATTATTTTTGAAAAAGGAAGTGATGCAAAAATATTTTTCAGTTTTTGTTAATTTTTAATTTTTTTTTTATTCAGCTAATCTAAAACAGTATGTTTGCACTATGTAAGGTGTCCATATAAGTGATATAAGATGCATGTGTATGTGAATAGTAATTAACAAAAATGCTGATTTAACTAACTTAGATTGCTGGATAAATTTATCATACTGGGTTGTCTTAAATGTCTCTTCCCTAAAAGATCCAAGCTATGTAGAGATAATAATTATGGTATCACATCTCTTTAATTGTTTCATATATATTTATAGCTAGAAGTGAAGTACTTTGAAGGAATATTAATATTCCTGGCAGATAGGCCTAAGAAAGGGAACACTCTTTAATGGAGGTCAGTATATTATTTTTTTCAGTATTTAATGGTAAGTAGCTGGCAATTCTTTCGAACAGCTGAAAAAACAAAATAACCACAACAAATAGCTTTATTGTGTTTCTCCCCATTCATCTTGATCTCATATTTTGATTGTGACCTTTATTTTTTGTTGTGCAAAATCTTCATATTTCTTATTTATACATGTTCTAAATTTCAATATTTGTGGTTGTCATTGCTAGGCAGGTGCTGAATATGTTCATCCTCTGATAAAGCATCATTCTCAGCCAGTAGCTGGATGTGGAATTAGTATTTCCACACTGAAAGCACTTAGACAAAACTTTGGAAGAGTTTGCAAAAGGAGTTCTATTTATGCTGGTCAGGTGGCACTAGTCTCATGGACCCCCTACCTACATGTCTGTCTTAAGTGATGATAGCATTCTTTGACTTCTCTTTTGATACAGGTGAGAGTGCTGTCAAGTTTGGTGATGTTTTTTAAATTACTGACATGTCTACTTGGGTGTGGACATGATTCTAAGAACAGCTGTCATACAATGTAGATTTGGTGTCGTATTTTTATCTACATGACATCCAAACCATTAATCTCTGGTCAATATCTCTATAATCTGAATCTGTTTTCTCACAGGAGTTTTGATTTTCTTAACAAATCTGTTGCAATGTCAGAAAAACTGTAGTTTCCTTTGAATTTGGGTGGAGTTTTGTATCAACAGTATGGGACATTGGGTAAATAGGGATGAGTATTTTGTTAATTGAACTATCCAAAAGCATCTTCCTTCGAAGTAACAGAAATGTGTTCTTTTAATCCTGGTTGTTTATGATTATGTCCTGTAGAAGGTTGTGTTGCGACCTGTTGCCGGTCAGGACAGTCGGGACTGCTAATGACGAGAGATCTCTGGAGAATGGTCTCAGAACATGAGGTTTATTTCAAAGGGCGTGGGTGCAGGGGCCCTGCTAGGAGCTGCTATCGCAGCTCGAAGCAGGGCAGGAGAAGCCGTGGGTGCAAGTGAGAGAGAGAGAGAGTGCATGCAGGTAAGAGTACAATAGTGAGTGTGTGAGTGAGGGTAAGAGTGAAGAGAGAGCATAAGAGAGAATAGAGGAAGTGAGTAGCAGTGAGTGGAAGTGAGTGAGGTTCTCAATTACAATGCTATAAATCATCTTCTGTCCTGAATATTCTAATTTTCATTAACCAATCTAATACAAGATGCAAATCCTATAGCATTTACATATAGCCTATGAGATTCATTACATTACCATACTGTGCTACACTTTAAACCCTAAAACTACTCTTTAGACCCCTTCTGCCAGGCTGGCAGAGGTCTGCTTCGACCTTTGGACCTGTCTGCAGGCCGAGGGCATTGTTCAATCATAGGGGGATTAGTTTCAGTGGCCATGCTATTGTTTTTCAGTTGTTCAGTAACTAAGGCCTGGTACCTCAAAGCTGGCTTTCATTTCAATCTCGCTTACAGTTTCTATATTCTCAGCATCTTTTTCCAGGCAGCCATATTTACAAGGTTTTCCTATTTCATCCATCCCGACAATGTCCCCTTTCTCCTGTTGTATTCCATAAGCTGTGATTAAAGCTCAGTTCTGAAAAATTTCATTTGTAAAAATAATCTTTTAAACTGTGTTTGTTTAAATTCAGTCTTAAGCCTAAGACTTGAATTTTTCCTTTCAAGTCAAGTCATTGACTTAAGTAGGATCTAAAGACCATATCTGAATGCTTTAATGTATAACACACTTTAGTCCACAGGTGAGTCTGATTAGAAACAAGGTCTTTATCTAATTAATTGGGACCAACACTGTAGCATTCAAATAAAATAACTGTGTTAGAAACCTGCTCTAATAGATATGTTCTTAGAGGGTAAAAATATTTTTGTTAGAAAATCAGTTAACATTGTTTTAAATATCCTTAGTTCTTTGAAGATCACATTGAACTACCTAGTGAAAAATAAACACTATGTCTGCTAATTCTTCTTTTGATTATAAGTTTTCTAGTAAATATGCTAAGTGTTTGTAGATTTAGCAAATACTTTGGCCTGTACCAATTTGATATATAAGCAAAACCTTTGGTTTGGTGGTTGGTTTTTTTCCAAAACTATTAAAAGCGTTACAAAAAATTAGTGTTTACAATTACATCTCAACAACTCCCACTCAACATTTCTTTAAAATTGTAGATTAACTTTTTGAAGACTGAAATGGAAAGGAAGAGCAAAATGATCCGAGACCTGCAAAACGAGGTAAGAGGAACATTTGATTGTCATCTCAATTCAGATTTCATATTGAAAGAGTATGGTTTGGCTTCATATATAAAACACGTTGTTGTAGTAGGCAAAAAAGGCACCAGTGAAATTCTCCAAACAGAAAAGCAAACCAAAATGACTGCATGCATTTAGAAATAGTGTTTTATTGAATGCAATGGTTGACTCCATGCTAGTGGTGCTTAGTTTGATAGTACACCTCCGTAACTTTTGCTGCTTTTTCAGAAGGGAAGTTCTGTAGATTGTTGAAACACAATGAAACTTCACATTGTTAGTTACACCTTAACTGCTCATCTTAGTCCTGAGCAAGATACAAGAAATCTGGAGGTAGGCGAATAGGCTTACAGCTGAGTCTTGGCTGGGCAGTAATGAATTGCTTGCTTTAAAAATAAATAACAAGAGGAGGAGAAAGGAAATGCAATCTCAGAATTGAGATTCTTAATAAAATTTTTTTTTAAAACTCAAACTCCTAAAATGTTTTCTTAAGCTTTGTATGTCATGAATATTAATTCCAGATTGATGCCAAAATTCCAAATAAAATATAAAACATGTTTTAATTAATGTTTATTGGTATTAAACTGAATTTATTTTGAAATTTGGTCTTCGAATAGAAATATGAAATATTTGAGCAGGATTATATTTCTTTTCCTCCTTATCCTTTCCTCTCCGAACAATTTGCCTAAATCAGGATGTACTTTCCCTTTCCATTTCTTCATTTTGCAAAGAACTTTGCACTTGAAAATATTTTATTCATATGATGTCTTGTTCTCTTGCCAAGCAGGCTTCTTGTCTTTATATGCTTTGTTCAATTCTTTTGCTTTTCTAAACTACTCTGTGTTCTATGTGTATGAAAACTTAATCTCCTTAATGCCATCATTTAAACAGGGGTCTCGGATGTCTTTGGTCTATGAGAGTGTATATATATGGTCAATCTGAAAAATGTGTACATTACTTTTTAAGTCACAAATGTGTCCTAGTTTTGGATAGGACAGGATTAATTTTTTACAGTAGTCAGGAGGCGGGTATGGCCAGACCGTAATGTTATTTTATACCATCTCACATCACTTGCCAGGGGTGGAACAGGGGACTCTCTCATTTCTGGTTCTGTGTGAGAAAGAAAAGCATGGTGACTGAAATGGTCTGGTATTGTTTTAATTCCCTTGTAATTTGTTTGTTTTATACCTTTTGTTATTAATATTGTTGCTGTTACTGTTCATTTTCTTATCTCATTGCTGTTTCTAGTAAATTGTTCTTATCTCAACCTGTAATTTTCACCTTTGTGTCTCCAATTCCCAACTGCATTCCTGGTGTGGAAAGTGGGAGGGGAAGGAGGTGAGCGAGCCAGCTTGTTTGGGAGAGTCTCACTGGGGTACTGAATTGGGGAGTACTACTCCTAAACCATGACAAAAGGAAATGTCTCTTTCAGTTGCTCATGTTATTTAGGCCATGCTCTCAGTTGTCTTCATCTACAGTCTAAAATGCCTTGCTTTCTTTTCTCACCTGTAATCACTGGATGCTTTGCAATTGAGCCTGTAAACTCTAATAAGTCATATCACTCTCATCCTATTGACCAGCCATTAAAAACTNTTGTTGCTGTTACTGTTCATTTTCTTATCTCATTGCTGTTTCTAGTAAATTGTTCTTATCTCAACCTGTAATTTTCACCTTTGTGTCTCCAATTCCCAACTGCATTCCTGGTGTGGAAAGTGGGAGGGGAAGGAGGTGAGCGAGCCAGCTTGTTTGGGAGAGTCTCACTGGGGTACTGAATTGGGGAGTACTACTCCTAAACCATGACAAAAGGAAATGTCTCTTTCAGTTGCTCATGTTATTTAGGCCATGCTCTCAGTTGTCTTCATCTACAGTCTAAAATGCCTTGCTTTCTTTTCTCACCTGTAATCACTGGATGCTTTGCAATTGAGCCTGTAAACTCGAATAAGTCATATCACTCTCATCCTATTGACCAGCCATTAAAAACTCTTTTATCTTACTGAACACAAATAAATACTTCATTAGTCAACATTCAAACTGTCTGACTGTTAATTGATGGTTGACGGTGGACTCTTCTTCCTATGTCCTCACATGGGGCACCATTTGAGATTGGGCAAAAGACTGACACAGCAGAGAATGGCAGGCATCAGCTCTTTATTACCCCACAGCACAACCTTTTATATCTTTCTCTTGTGTCACTCACATGCTTCTTGTTACAGAAATCAACACACACCTGTATTCCAAGCTGGTTTTCTTTCTTCCCCAGGATATAGCTGTAACTTATCAAAGTCGAGGCTGCCTGCTGCACATTCTTGTATCCCCACAAGTCCCCTTTTTTTTTCTTTTTAACTGTGAATGCTGGGTTTGCCATCCTCTGCAGGGCCCTTTGCAGACAAGGCAGCAAACACAGCACAAGCATCTCTAGTGTAGCCTACACCAACTCCCAAATGCAACTGTGAATTGATTTTGATTCATCCTTTAAGTCTATACAGCACATACCATCAAAATAATTGATTTCAATTCATCCCCCAAGTCCACACAGCACATACCACCAAAATGAAAATCCCAAATCTATGCAATACACATTATAAAGCTATACTCATAAATTTATATGGCACATACTCGTTCAATACACTTAACCCATACCCCAAAGGTCCAAAAGCATCTAATAGTGTTTTATGCATTTTGGTGTTGCTTATGGTGACTGAGGTAGTTGTGGTGACATCCACTCCAGCACTCCCTTTGGTTCTGGTGCTGAGTTTGCCGCATAAGCGTGGAAAGGGTTGGTTGGACATGCTGTATCCAGGTGTGTGCCATCATCGCATGAATGGCCATGAGGGAATTAGGGCAATTTCTCCTGAAATGCCCTCCTTGACCACATCAAAACCAACTCTTAGAAACTTGTACAACTGCAGCAATTAGCTTTGCAAGCTCTTCCATCTGATATTGTGTCATTTCAACTTTTCTGCAGGCCTCAATCATGTCTACCAGCGTGGTATTCTGCAGCAGCAATAAAACCTGCTTACAGTCTGCATTTGCATTATCTTTAGCCAATTGCAAAAGCAAAGTTTCCTGGGCCTAGGACACATTATCAACTTTTTTCTCAATTGCCTCCCCAAGACGATCTATAAATGTTATGTATGGCTCATTCAGTTTCTGCTTGACTGTCGTCCATAACTGACGAGGGGCCCCTATATCTGGTACGTGCTGCATTGCTTGAAATGCGAGATCTTTTCTTGGCTGTAACACTAAGAAATGCAGCCAGGCTTGTAGCTGTGGGGTATTAAGCGGAGAGTACCCCATGAGCTGGGCTGGACCTGCTTCAAAATGAGGGTCATCTTGAGAACGTTCTAAATTACCTATGGCGACCTCATTCACTTGCCATCTCCACTGCGACTCAAAAATCACCATCTGTGTTGAAGTGAATCAAATTTGGGCTATCTGCCAACAGTCAAAAGGGGTTAGCTCATTAGTGAAGATACCTCGCAGCACAGACTGTGCGAAATGAGAAGCAAACCCATGCTGCATCACTGTATTTCTTAGGTCTCTAATTACACTCCAATGAAAAGGATCCCACTTGTCAGGGCTGTTACCATTATTTCAGATCACAGGGCATGCTAGAATCTGGTCCACCAAATCTGACTCTCCTGCTTCCCTAGCTTGTTCATACAGTCTTGCCCAAAATCTTTTTGGATCCACCCCTCGTTACCGAGACGGCCACTTGCTCTCGTGTAAATATATCTTGCAGTGGAGGGGCAGTTGGCTGACAGCCCACTCCTCCTGGCCCCACTGGCCCAGATAAATCAATCAAAACAGGCTCAGGGGCTCTGTCTTGAGGCCACACCGTCTGCACTGCCCCCCAAGGCACCAAAATACCGCCATCGAGATCCAGGGGATGAGAGCAACTCCCAGGAGACACTGGCAAAACAGGACCCCACACAGGAGTCACAAGGGGAGGAGGAGGAGATGAAGGGGAAGTGGCCACAGCAGGAGCACCAGCCACTGGGGCAGCAGCTGCAGCACCAGCAGCCGCTGCCTCTCTGTCGGCTTTTAACTGCAGCAACGAGTTCCAAACTGAGCGCCAAGTTGTTAGCGATCTTGTGGGCATTTCGTCTCCCTTTGTAGCTGCTTCTCATAACGCTTGCCCTGCTTCCTCCGATGTTTCAACAAAAAAAAAGGTCTGTACATCCATTCTCACCCCGTTTCTTTTGCACACCTTGCTCATTTGGTGCAAAAGGTGCGTCTCCTCTGCAACACTCACAAAAAAACATTCAAAACATATTTTTCTTCTACTGATTTTTGAGTCCCCATATCTATGTTCCAAGTCACTGACCGGGGTCCACTGTCTCTTTCTGCTTTTGCAGATCATCCGGCCGGACTTTTAGGTTCTTAGGTCCGCCTATCTTCCTTAACTGGGCTCCACTGCCGACTGATCTTAGGTCTGCAGTCAGGATCCAATCCCATCGAGGTCACCATTTGATGGTTGATGGGGGACTCTTCTTCCTATGTCCTCACATGGGGCGCCATTTGATGGTGGGCACAAGACTGATGCAAAGGAGGGTAACAGGCATCAGCAGGCATCAGCTCTTTATTACTCCACAGCACAACCTTTTATATCTTTCTCTTCTTTTACAGTAGTCAGATGTTCACATGCTTCTTGTTACAGAAATCAACACACACGTGCATTCCAAGCTGGTTTTCTTTCTTCCCAGGGATACAGCTGTAACTTATCAAAGTCGAGGCTGCCTGCAGCCCATTCTTGTATCCCCACATTTAATGATTTGCTTAGGTAGGTCGATAGACTTCTCTAATATTTACCCTATTTATAGCACATTTTAGAAAATCTGCTTTGAAAGGAATCTTTCTTTTGGCACCAAATATCAGCTACTATGTGGAAAAGGAACCAAAAGCCATACCTGCCTAAAGGTTTTCTATTAAACTTCGATACCATGTTTGCTAGTTCCCTAAAAGTAAGAACTTATATCAGTTTTTCAGAAATTTGGCTCAATTTAAATTGTATGATTTTGAGGAAATATTATGTTATTTAGGTCCTGCCTCCAAACACCGAATACACATTACTTTTAAAAATCTCATAAATTTGGATGTGCTATATATTTAAATAATTGATAGCGTTATATATGTATGTTTTGAAAGAATAATCTGCATACAGATATATAGAGACAGATAATAAAAATGGAATTCCCTTCATAGCTAGTCTTGTTCTTTCAAATATTGCATTCACCCTCATTTTGTATTGCCAAATTGTGAATTTTGCAATCTTAGGCTCTTCCGTGACTGTAAAAATAATTCCCTATTTAGTTCTGCTCTTTCAGCATGTACCCTAGTGCCATTTAGCTTTGCCATTTGGAGATACAAATAGATGGCAACAGCCTTCCAGCTGAATGCAGCAGCTGTGATGTAGTGTGTGAGGAGAGGACATTGTACAGAAAGGCAATTTTTAGGCTATTCAAAGCTTTGGGGAAAAAAACTAACAAAAAAAATTGTCTGTGATATGGAGGAAAAAAAGTGCCAGATAGAGCACAAAGGGATTAGATGTCTCAAAATAATCTGATTTTTAGAGGTCTTTAAGTGCTTCGTGCAAATACCACAAAACATCTGTCAGACTTCCAGCTGTAACATCATGTAGATTGTGTTAATGTAGTCCTAAAAGATTGGCATGTAAACAGATATGCTTTTATTTCAAGCAGTTTCTGTTACTGACAAGGAAACCAAGAAGTTTGGAAATGCGGAAGCACTGGTAGAACTAAGAAGCTTGCAGAACTGTAGAGTAAAACAGAGTATGCATAAAAAGAGATACTTCAAAAATTTTCACTTTTGGAGATGGCCTGTTACAGAGTGAGCAGCTCATTGTTAGCGTATCATATGGTTTGTGGGAAGGTGTGCTGGTATTGGGTGTGACTGAGAGAGAGTTCATTTTCTCCTTAGCAGCCCTGCCAGTGCTGTGCTTTGCACTGGTAGATGGACAGGTGTTGATAACACACCAGGGTTTTGGCTACTGCTGAGCTGCACTGTCCCTCTGCCATTCCTTCCTCATCAAGGGGGAAGCAAGATCCTGAGGGGGGACACAGCCAGGCCAGCTGACCTAAATTAACCAAAGGGATATTCCATACCATATGGACATCAACTCAGATGTAAAAGCTAAGGGAGAGAGAAGGAACAGGGGGGCATTCATTATTCTACAATGTTTGCCTTCCGGAGCAACCACTATGGATACTGAGGCCCTGCTTCCCAGAAAGTGTCCAAATATCACTTGCTGATGGGAAGTAGAGATTAAGTTTTCCCTTTGTTTATGCTTGCACAAACTGACTTTGCTTTAGTAAAGTGCCTTATCTCAACATACAAGTTGTTTTCCATCTTATTCTCTCCCATGTCCCACTGGGAAGGGGAGTGATAGAGTGGCTCAGTAGGCATCTGGCACCCAGCCAAGGTCAAACCACTACAATGCCAAAACTGCTGTAAAAATTAGGCTGAAGTAGAATGCTCTGTTAACCTTTGTTTGTGTCAGAAAATTCACAAGTCTTGACAATTTGGCACCTAGAACTAATTGTTTTGGTACAGCTGTGAATATGTATGTACATGATGGATTAATTTCTTATAATGATGTCTTTTCTACACTGAAGTGTGTGGTGCATTTTCTAAGTTTGTTATTCATTTCCTACTGGTACACCTATAAAAGTCACCTTTTTCTACTGAACAGTAGAGAATTGTTATTCAGCTTTGTCACATGGATGCTATACTTGTCCCACATTAGACTTAGAAATGTGAAGAGCAAAAAAGTTTACCCTTATTTAAACCATTTAATTATATTTGGTTAGATAAGGAGTGACTGGCTTATCATGTTACCTTTGAGCAAAGGGTTTTATAATATTTCTGTGAATATCTACGTTAAGGTACATTAATAGTGTAGATTTACAATAATCCCATGTATCTGTAAAGTTGATGCAGTGGTTTATATAAGGCGATATATTTTTTTGCTGTTTAGACTGTGGCAGAAATCTGAAGAACGTTAATTAATTTTAGCTGTAGCTGTCAGTAATATGGGGGGGTTTTGCTAAGAAGCATAGTTTTAAATTACGACCTTGTAAACAATTCTTGTGCTCTATTCATATATAAATTGTGGTTATAACTTTAATATTGAGCAAATCATCCTAAACCAGAATTTTTTCCATTCTCATTGTGTTTAGCTGCACTAATAAAGGATAAAGTTGCAGCAGCTTAAAGTCTTACCTGATGTATTGAGAATTTCGTGCCCTGCAGGGTGAATTCGATTGAGTTGCATTCAATTGTGGTGGGAAAAAAAAAAACAAAAAATATCCCTTATTAAAGCAGAAATTAAATTCTAAGGCTTTGAGATTGTATGCTGATACTGACCTTGGAGTTCTTCAGTTTCCATACTCTGCAGATAAAACTATTTTTTTTTTCCTAAGCATAAAATCCTGTCTGCTTGAGAAGAAAATTGGGTAAAGTCCTGTGCCCTCCTTGGATGCTGCGTTGATTCTACAACTCAGGAAACATCCACAAGTGTCAGAGGTGGGGGCACTGCCTAGGAAAGGAGGAATGAGCAGGAAGGGTGCAGGAGCAGCTGCAGTTATCATGTTCTGCTGAATTCAGTGTTGTTTATTGATTGATTCCACCTTCTTTTAAAGTAAAAGTTGCATTTAAAAAATACTTTGCTTAATATTGTTCTGACTTTTTTTAGTGAATATGACAAGGAAAGGTAGAAATGTAGTTCAGTCAGTTGGAAATGGCTTTTAGGGGACAGCATATGTGAAAAAATGCATACTGAATCATGATTGTCAGTGAGATATATTTATAGTGATACAGTAGCAACTACAGTGAATATTAAATACCTTCTATTTTCAAAAGCTTTGTTTTCCTGACCTTGTAGACATGAGAGCACAGGACACATTTTCTCAGGTGCAATTTTTCTGAAAAATCTTTTGCTATTCAGAAGTTTAAAACTAGACCACTGCTGTTAGTACTTAGTACTTACTAATTTTAATAAAGAAGACGTGTAGCTGAAAAATGTCAACTTTATATAGCAAGGGGGGTTTTTTTGAGGGTTGCTAGCCTATGACTTTATAAAAATCACAGTCCTCTCCTGAGACTCATTATCCTCTAGTTGTAATTTGATCAAAATAAATACAATATTTGGAAAGATAATTCCAATTATGCATGGAAATTCAAAGACCATTAAAAGATAACAATTAAAAATACTTAATTGAAATTCCTGTTAGAATTATTCTAGAAAAAAAAGCCTCACACAAAATTCGTAAGTTGTTGGGCCTGTTACTACCTGAGCTAGGGTGTCTGTACAAGCTGTTCACCTGCAATGTGACCTCAGCATGTTTTTTCTAAGAGAAGTAGAAGCACATGAAACTGTTTTTTCTTGACATCAAAAACAATTGGTTCTCACCTACTTTGCAACTATATCATCCTGGAATTTTAGGATATTTTAAAATTTTGTCCCTGCAAAAAAAATTCAGAGGGCTTGCTTCAGAGGGATGTTCAAATTTGTTCAGCCTAAACTCTTATGTATTTCTAATTAATATCTTGGCCTTGCCTAGGCAACTACTTGCCTTAAAAATATGAAAACATTGATTGTACAGTGCAATGGGAGCAAAACACTCAAATTTGACTTGCCTCTTCCTAAGAAATCACTGCAGCAGCTCAGTATATATTACTCAAGTGGTAGGAAATTGTTCACCCTCAGTGTCTGGTCAACCTCACACTGAGTCTTAAATGTAGAAATTGTGCTATTCTGAGACAAAACCATCAATTTTCTGTTATTCTGAAACATTTTAAATTAATTTGTTTTGGCTATTTCTCTCCTGCATGTCCTTCCGAAAACTGTTCAGCCTATTTGGCCGCAAATGTTATTGGAGAAGGAAAGACAAAGTAAATCAATCAATTTGTCATTAGTTTCAGGCATAATAACTCGATTGAGTTAAATTGATTTTGTTTAGTTGTTGTTTAAATGCTGCATTAATCTTAAGAAATCTCGTTTTATAGCTATGCTATAATTTTAAAATGTAGTTTCCAGTAGACTGCCTTGAAAAGTGGTTTTGCTATATCTGTCCCAATAATTTTGCCTATTTGTCAAGTTTATCTATTTAAGTCTTCCCACAGATGAATCTTCTGTTCTTCAGAATTTGATTTCACAATTTTT
This sequence comes from Oriolus oriolus, assembly GCA_013400235.1. Taxonomy (NCBI): domain Eukaryota; kingdom Metazoa; phylum Chordata; class Aves; order Passeriformes; family Corvidae; genus Oriolus; species Oriolus oriolus. Next base: position 27,156 of record VXBT01013579.1, read on the forward strand.
ACAGCCAAAAACAGCTGCTAAAAGTATTCTGTAAAGTGTTGTCCCATCTCACAGTTTTCTTTGTGATTAAGGATCTGAGTAGCATTTTATCTAATATCTCCATGAACTCAGGAAAGGTCTGCATAGATTAAAAGAAAACTGCAAAAAATATCAGATTTGTGTGGCTCATCCACAAGGTGTGCTGTCTTTTATGTATTATGATTACTTTTTGTCAAATGGAGAATAGTCATTCTATTTCAGGATATAAATTTAATCCTGTATATATTGGGAATTCCCTTGCTGTCATGTGAGTGCATATTTCTGCATGTGTTTGCATGTATGTACTTGTGTGTATGTTTAAATCAAAACACTCCTTATATACTGATTCAGATGCACATTTATGTGTGTGTGTGTGAGAATAGAATCTGATGTTAAAAAATAGCTTAAAGGTACCAAAATGTCAGCAGATGATTCATTGAAAACTGCAATGGCTCAGTTTCTCTGGATGTGCCCAGGAAACTCATCTCTCTGGTATTGATCTGCTGATCAATAGTTTATCTTGATTTTTGTATGAGAACTTCAAATCCTCCCATGTCACTCTCAAATTATTCTGGTTGGGGCAGACTTTTTAGTGCTTATGTAAGCTTATTTCTCAGTTTATTTCAGTGGAGTTTTGCTCATTTATTGATGGAGATAATTTGATCTTAAAGTACTTCAGGCTAGCAGTGAGCTAGAAAATCCACATTTTCTAAATTACACTCAGCAGTTGTCTCAAGTACTAATTTATGACAATGTATCCCTTTAGTCTTTCTGAAATTGTAACAGCCCGACATTCTTGATTTCAGCAATGGATGGCTGGTATTCTGCAAGAGCAAACACCTTTAAACATGAAGGATTTTATGCCAGGGCCAATATGAAGAAGCAAGTTACCAGGACAGGTTCACTTCTGCGTTAAAATAATGTTTCAGTGGAAGAGCTTGCGATGGGCTGTGCAATGGTGGGCATGGTACACCTCCCTGTATGGCTTTGGGTGCTGTGCTCCTGGGAGGCATAAGAAGGCATTTGAGGACTTTTTTGTATGAAAAAAAGATCCCTGGACGTGATGAAAGAGCAAAAATTGATGTATCCTCAAAAAAAATATAGAATAGCCATTAACAACTTCCTTCTGTTTAGATATGTGTTCTTTTTGGCTGTTTACTTTTGTTTAAAGGTCAAAGCAAGGTGGTAGAAAAACTGTGATGAAAACAAGGGATGAACACAGGTGGTAGGATTATCCTTATAATGTCCATTTTGTGGGTTTCTGGTAAGAAACTGTTTTAAAGGTATATATATGGAGAGCCAAAAAAAAAAGAGTAGTAGAGATAGTAATGAGGGTTGTGTAAAACAACATTCCCAGGAATTGCAGGATGATGCATTCATTATTTGATGGCTGGCTGAGGCTTCAGCTTGGCCTAAAGGAACGAGTAGGAGTAGCTGGATGGTAGGGCAGGCTGTCTGCTTGTGCTCTGCTGCATCCCTTCAGTAGTTAGAGTAGCCAGATGAATGTCTAATGAAGTTCCTGGGGCAGTTCACATGTAGTATCTGTATTAAATCAAATGCTTTGCTGTGTTGTAAATTTCACATTTTTTTCTGTTGTGTGAAGTCAGATTAAATTTAATGGACTATTTTTTCTGCCTGCATTTGCAATAGCATAATTTGTGCCTTTCAAGCGTCTCTTCTTGCTGTGCAGTTGCATGTTACGATCATGAGCTTTCATGTATTTGGTTTGGCCAATGCTAAGCACTCATTTAAACCACAAATTTTATGCTGAGAACTTTTAAGTCTCAGGAGAAAAGATCTGGAACCTGAGAGTTAGGACATCCTCTTCATTCACCAAAAATTCAACTTAACTAGATCAAGGAAATAAAATAGTGTCCAGGAATAAAATTCATGTTCTGGAGCTGATTAATTTGGGGTAAAAGGCTATTTATTGATGCTTCTTTCCCGTAGTAATGCTTGTCTAGTTTAATCAGCTTTGGGATTCACTGAGATACCCAATGGGTTATCAATTAATAGTTTTTTATAAAATCCTTCATTTTTTGTTATTTTTTACAATGCTGTCACCTTATTTTAATTTTACAAGATAAAATGTGGCATGGAAAGTCATTGGGAAAAACATGTGATTTTTAGCCAAAATGTAAATATGACATCCCAAAAAACCAGTCAGAGCCAGAACTGCTGAGACAAATATAAGGGTGCAGTAATTCAGTACTCTCCATTAGTTACTTCTGCAAAGTCCCCCTACCTACATAATAGGTATAGAATCTGAATTACTTTTTTTTTGCTTCATGTAGCTCCTTTAAGAATCATTTCAACAACGCACAAGAACTGGGTCACTGCTTTCATGCTTTTCTGGGTCAGAGAGTGCCTTTTTTTCTGTGGCTACAGAAGAAGAGAAAAATAACATTTCTTGAACTTTCTATTGTTGCAACAAGCAAAAGCAGATCTACTTTGATTGCTGAAATATACACAGCTAAATTGGAGGCCATATTAGGGAATTGCATTTCACCAAAATGCCTGCTTGGATGGAAAACACTTAGTGGATATTTTCTCTTCACTGATGCAGATTCTGAGTGATTGTGGCTAACTCTTGTTTTTATCATTCAGGAAAAGCTCTCACTGATATTTGAAAGAGGCACAGTCTGTAGGAGTCTCGCACTGCATTGCTTACCAGTACTTGCATGCTCCGCACAAAGCAAGTGCAGTGCGGAAAACGATCAGCTGGGCAGCACTTTGTGTACTACAGTTTGCATGGCTGCTGTGCATTCCTTAAAACTGCAAAATACTACCCAAATGTTATGATGGTTGATTCTCAATAAATTTTGCGGAAATCAATAATTTGAATTTAATTATTTCTAATCATTAAACAGACCATTTTTTTCTTTGGGGATAATTTGGTTTTCCTTTATAAGTAGTCCTTCGGGTGTTAAAAGAAAGAAAATTAAAACATAAGTTTGCCCTAACCTTTGGGATTTTTCTTCTATTATTGTTAGTGAAGCTTTAGGGTGTATATTTGTACATTTAGTTCATATTTCTTTTAAAATTTGATTACATATACTTTTTATGCAGCTTAAGTGATATTACTTTGGTCCATTCAATTAAGGTTGACTTTAAATTAGAGTTCTGTGTTTTTCTTGCTGTAAATTTCTTACTTGCAAAAATGAGTGTAGGAGCCAGACAGGAAGTTCAACACTGTATTCTGAAGTACTGTTAGTCTTTGCAAGTTTATAAGCAGAACTATATAGAAATAATTCAGATCATTTGCTTAAAAGAAAGAGACTGTCACTGTTTGGTAAGTGGCTCAGAGTGAGAAATGTGTGTCTTTTATAGAGGCAGCAGTCTTTTTATTTTGTGGAAATCTTAAGGAAAATTTTGGGTTTTTTCTAAGCATGTGAAAGTAAATATTTTGTGATTCCCAAACAAAATGTTTAGCTTCTTCTGCCTTTGTTTGCATTTGGTTGTGGTTTATTGTTTGGTTTGGGGTTTTTTAAATCATCTCAAGAATGAGGCTTTGTATTTTACAAATAACAGTGAAAAACAAATAGGCTGATTCAGTTCAATCTGTTGAGCTTTGCATCAATATCCCTAAACCACACAAGTGCTTGCTGATTCTCTCATCTGATTATGCCATGGTACCAGTATCCCCTCTGAGATGGATGCCTTTGCTGCAGTGTAGGCGATTACAGCTTGGTTGGTTGGTTGGTTGTTCTTCGCTAGCCCCTAATCAAGATGTCAATTGACCTGTGCCTAATTTTCCCTTTTCCTTACTTGCCAAATACCTTATTTCTCTGGTTAACCAATTATTCCAAAGAACAGTGAGTAGGACAACTACTTTTAAGTGAAGTAAAATGATGTATCAGTTGTGTTAAATATAATAAATATAATTGGGAATAGGATTGCATATCTGCCTGGGTTGGTAGATTTAATCAACAATCATGACTATGTAATGCTTTGGTTTTTGGTATTTCAAAGTATAGTTACTCATATTTGCCAGAAGTATAAGTCTGTGAATGTATCTATTTAAATCCTGAACTGATGGGGATTTGGAATGACACAGCTTTATCATCGATGGGGGTTTTGGATTTTGAGAAATAATTACAGATAATGAGACATGCAGCTGTTGAGCAGTAAGTTCATTGAAAGATTACTTCTCTGAAAATCCAACTGCCTTCAGAAATTTTGAAATATATTTTGCAGATAAAAATATGCCACTTTTAAATAATATGCATAGTCAGCTGTAGCTTTAAGAAACATTCATGAGAAATACACCTACTATGACCTAGAGCCAGATCTCTACTAGTTCTGAAAAGTATATGAACATAAAAGTCATTAAATTTGCTGGGTAGATGCATTACTTAGATTGTCTGCCTATGACTGACAGACCAGAATTCTATTTGATATCACTGGATGGGATAAATTGAATTTTTATATCCCTTATTTTCCAATACAAGTATTAATGGGAAATCTACAGACAGTCAAATTTGCTTTCTTGTCCAAACCTATTATTGATTAATTTCAAGTAAAAATCTAATAGGTATTGAACTAGATAATTTGGCTGAATTTTAAAAAAGGGTGAAAAATTAATCCTGTGCAGATTTTTGTGTGTATTCTGTTAGACTAATTGTCTTGAATGATTTTTTTGGTTTGTGCAATATGGAAAAACTTTTGAAGAGGGGATTAAAATTTCTATACTTTTTCTTTCATGACCCTGAAATACCAAAAAAATTCAGGGCTAGAGCATCTCTTTGAAAAGATGGCTATGCAAGTATTGAATCTGCACTAATTAAGAAAGAAGCCAAGTTTAGATCTTCCACAAGCTCAGTGACCTGCAAGATGACACCTCTCATTCTGTGAGTCTGTGAGATAAAGGTGAGCTGCTGAGTTGCTGAATGTTGGTGAGGCAGAGACCTGCCCAGAGGCACTGTGTTAGTCATTTGAGGTTTTAATACTGTGGATTAAAGGACTAGAGAACAGAGAGGGAGGGGGAGAGATGAACAAGAGTGTGTATGTATTTAAAGCTTCTATGAGAGTGGTTACAGCTTTTTGGGTGTGACTTGCTTTGATTTTATATAGTACTGAAAAACACAAACCCAGCAAGACTTGTTGTCTGACACTTGCTTAGCCTTAAATCACTGAAATTCAGTTAATTATTTTCAGCTAAGCTACCTGACTGTACAGCAAATATTCAGACCCATATTGAAGAATATATGAGGGTTTTTGGTTTGGGGTTTTGTTTGTTTGCTTGCTTGCTTATTGTTTTTTCTCAATCCTTACTAGGTAACCCTACTGTTTTCATATCACCCCAGAACCTGCACCTGAAGGGCAGAGTTTACATGCTTGGCCTTTTGCTTTCTGTGTAAGCCTTTTCCTTACAGAGCCAGTAAACAGCACCTGGGCTGTTCTACCTTTATAGACGAGGCATCACTCACATCTGTGTGCGCATGGGTTTTCTTAATATATTCGTATTCCTTAGATACATAGAATGGTTTGTGTTGGAAGGGACCTTAAATATCATCTAGTTCCAACCTCTCTGCATGAAAATTTCAGTGTTTGTTAATTCAAGGCTCTACACAGGAGTGAAGGACCTGGTGCATAGTCATCTTAAATAACCAGACAGATAAATTAATCACTTCCCCTCTCTACCTTTTTGTCTCACAGTTTCAGTTTGGTTTATACCTAGCTTTGTCATCACTTATGATGTCCATATGTACTCGCTGTGCTTAGCCAGCACTGCTAACTGGTGTCTGGAGGCAGAGGATGAGTTCAGCTCATGTCAGACATAGCACATACTGATGCAGTCCTCAAAGGTTATAGACTATATGGCTGTTTCTCTTCTAGTTTTCCTGGTCTTTCATAGGATAGATTTGCCTTTCACTTTATTTTGGGATATGCAACATTTTCATCTTCACCAGGTGAGGTTTTTAAGGTATTCATGATAGTTCTCCAGGTTCATAAACTTTATTCAATTTTTCCAATCCATCAAGATGTTGTCTTTTTCTATCTTGGTTCATAATCCAGAAGGAATCTCAAGAAAGTACAACTAGTGAATTCTGATATAATTTTATGCATCAGTTACCACATTCAGCAAATTATTTTGCATTCTGATAATCTCAAGGAGTAATGTAAGTATACTTTATGCGCAGTCATAGTCCTCTGAATATTTTAGTGGCTTTGATGTTGAGGTAGAAGTGAAGAATAATTTCTCATACTCACCAGATTTTTTTGGTTCTCTTTAGTATAAAAGGTCCTGCGAAGGTTGAATCAAAATTGGAATAACTGCTGTTATAATTAATATGCCTATATTCTATTCAGCAAAATAACTAAGAGCAAGCCTCTGTTTTTCATAAAGCATGTTTACAGTCCTAAAAATCTCTTGCCAATATATACAGACTGCTCCTAAGCTAGAGAAAACAGAGTCAAGCAGATTTTAGTAATACTATTTGAAAAAATACTGAATTAAATACAATTTTGAGTAATCACATAGTGACAGTTGGTATTTTGCAAATATTAAAGTAAGGAAAGAAAGACTTTTAGAAAGTTTCTATCTGCAAACCACTCTCCTGTGCTTAAAAGAAAGAGCAGACTCTAACTTGGAAAGTAAGAGCATAGCAGCATTTTACTTAGTATACTGTTTACCAAAATCTGCTTTGCCTGCCAAATATTTTAAACTGTGATGCCATTCAAGGATAGATGTAATATCATGCAATTCCTTTTAAACTTCTTCAGAGAAGATTTAAAATACTTTGCTACACAGCATTCAAATTTAGACCTTGGAAATAAAGTCTTTTCATTGCTATCTAATGTAGAAGGAATAGTTCCTTAGCCCTGCTTTGCAGATACTGGCTGCTCTATTCTCTGTTATTAGGTCTTGCCATGCTTTCCACGTGGCTTTGACTTGGATATCTGTAGCCAGGAGAAAAAGTGAGGTAGTCTCAAGGGAAAATCAAGACTCCTTTTAATGGGCATCATGCGCAGCTGCATAAATGGGCCATCACTGGTAGATAAAGTAATGGGAATGTTCAGCAGTTTGACTAAATGGTGGCTCCCACCCAAAATGTTGAAAATGTTGAAATTACAGCTTGTCATGGCAATATTTGTTTTCTATTTTAAAACATTTTGCCTTCACACATTTTGATCTGTCTGTACAGATCTTTGCATCTGTCAGATGACTAACACGTGGTCTGTGAGGCAGGCAGTGCTCTTTCAATCTAGCCTCTCCTTCTTTGTGTGTAGGGAGTTGAACAAAGTTTATCATTGATATAACAAGCTCGTTCTTCTAATTCATCATTTGTCTTTATTACATTGTTTGCAGTATAATTGCACACATTACTATTTACAAAATGCAATGTGGACATTTACAGTTCATACATAATCAAAGTGAAGCTAATCTAGTAGACTGGCTGAAACACTGTGTTTTTATTTTGGAAATTTCACTGAAAATTAAAGTTTTTTTGATCTTAGCAATGCTTGCCAAAGGTGATCAAAGGAAAGTCAAAACAAAGTAGAATGAAATACGTTGTGCCATTTCTTCTCTGCTTTGGGAAGGTGAAAGTATGTCAAAAAAAGGGAAGATATTGCTTAAGAGATGCTAATTCAATGTGCTAAGCATTGCAAAATACATGGACTCATGGCTGAGCATCTGACACACAAAGTCTGACATACTGGCATAAATTCAATAACTTGAACTGAAGAGACTATGATCTAATTTATGAAAATAGATTTAGAGGAAATGTTGGTATCAAGCAGTCTGGATCCTGCTTTTTGCAGAAAAAAAAATACAGGAAAAAATTTGAAGTCCTTCAGTAATTATAGAGTTGGGTTTTTTACATTTAACTACAGTAAATGGCTCCAGTACTTGGTGCCAAATTTCTTTTTGTAGCTTTCACATCAATGCAGCTCTTCAGAGAACACTATCAATAATAGATGACATTTGGAATGTGCACAAAAAGCAGGATGTCAGGAGATAACAGTAAAGACTAATAGTCTGGTTAGAGAGGAAAGGAGTTCTTTTGACAGTTCCCTGTATACTAAAAGATATAGCAAAATAGTAGTAATACATTTTTCTGAAAAAGGAAGCATGTGCTTTTCTTTTTAGGCACAGTTCACTGCCAAACTTTGGAGATATACCTTTGCCAAATGTTATAATGTGTTGGGGCAGAGATTCAGAGTGGAAACAAACACATTTGCTTTGATATTTTGGATATTTGAGGCTTTGTCTTTTTTAATATAATTCAGAATGGTGGTCTGTCTAATTTCAGTGTTACATAGTACAGCCTCTGTTATTTAATAATATATTGTCTGAGGTAATGATCAACAAATTACCTTTTTTCTTTGCTGAGCATAAGTAATGAATCAAATCACCAACAGGAAAAGTAATATTTCTACAGAGAAATGTGTTTTGTGGGAATAATTTTAAAGAGCTTTGAATTATCACGTCACATAAAATACATCTAGAAATTACTAAGAAAATGTTTATTTTTCAGTATGAAATTGATACAATTTTCGGGCATGACCCCAATCTCACTGAAACCCTTCCTTGACTCTGCAATATTCATTCAAGTCCATATTCATGGCAGGATTAATGAAAAGGTGCTATTCATGTCAGAACTAGGAACTGATTAGAAGATGATCAGACAGATCACCTTGTGTTCCAGATGTTCTTAGGGGATAGATGTCCCATGTCCTCTTCATAGATTAGGCTGTTTTATAAGTACTAAAAAATGTTGTCTCCAACTCTCTTTTATGCTGGTCTTTAACTTCCTCAGTTTTCTGCTGAAATACTATTTAGTGTGTTTGGTTTGAGGGTTTTTTTCTGAAAAAGTTTAGTTTGCAAATATATGCTATTTACTCTGAAAAACCAAAGAAGTCTAAGCTGTACTCAGAGCCTTCTTTTATTTTTTCATAACAATAAGGAGCCTGATATGAAGTATCTTATCTGATATTGCTGTGCTGAGCTTAAATAGGGGGAAACATTTTTCAAAAGCATGGAAAAATAGCTAATTTTAAGTTAGAATATTCTCCTTTCTTACCCTTTTCCCAAGACAAGGGATTCTGGCATAAAATGTAAGTTCAGTATTGTGGATAGGTCAATGATTCATGAAGACACAGTGTTAACAGCTCAGAAAAAGCCAGTTGGGTCCTCTAAATTAGGTCCTACTCCTGACTTCAACTTATTAAATGATTTTTAGGAAGTCATTAAAGATTAATGGTGATTAAATTGGAGTTCTGTGCCACTAGATTAAGAATACCCCTAACTGCCCAGCCAAACTGTCCCATGCCTATGTTTTCATTAAGTGCAATATTTACTGATTTACTCAAAGATCCTTATAGAGGACAGAGTCTCCCTGCTAGTGCAGCCGGGCCACATCAAGGTTGAAGGTATCTCATGTCCTGCCAGCTTTAAACACTGATAGAATTTGTGTTGTTGCCTGCACCTGATATGGTAGGACAGTTGATGATATTTAGTTTCCACTATTGACATTTTGGAAGATACATGGATTTAGCTTACGATTTTGCTACACGTATGCTTACTGTGGTAAATTGCTGCCATGATTTTCTTATCAAGATATAAGAGTACGTGAACTCGTTTTTACTTCCTCTGTTCCAATGATGGAGCCAAACATTGCTTCCTGATATGAACTCTACACTGACGGAATTCTCACCTTTCAAACCTTGTAGCACCGGTTATAGTGCTTGCATGGGATTTGTGAACTAAAAATAATATTTTAGAAAGTGCTGGAATATCCTAACATGGAAATATTATACTTCTGGAAATCTTGTATTCTCTAAGTGTAGATAGACCATACCAGGATGGAGGTAAGGAGAAAGTATTATCTAGTACATATTGTGTAGGCAATTACCGCTCTGTATATTGGATGACAGTGGCATGGTGAAAATACATTTGGTATGCAAATCAATCCAGTAAAACTGCCTCAGGAATATCTTTTTTTCTGATTGAAAGATATTGTAGTAGTTTCTTCAATACAGCTTATATAAATTTTAGATGTCTGTAGATTGTACTTGCAAAACTTCTTCTAAAAATTGAATATATTTGCCAAAAAAGTCCTGTAACAACAAATATTCAGTGTACTGCTACTGAGAGAATTCAGGAGACAGAGCCTGTTAAAATTAAAGCAAATCTGAATAATATGACTCAACAGAGAGCCACAAAAATGTATTCCTTAGTCATCTCCTGCCCTTCTCCTTTCATAACTGTCATTTCATAACTTTCATAATATGTCATTTCTGGTTTAAGACAGATGTTGACAATTCTGCTTAATGCAATGTTTCATGTCCTGCTGCTGTTACATCAGAAAAAAAGACATTGTAGAAAGTCATGACCCTTTACTCCACTAGTGATAGAGGACCTCATTTTTTTTAAAGTGTGTTTTATATTTAAATTATTTTTATTTACATGTTTCTTTACAGCACACTATTCATTCCTGTCACCCTGCTTTAATAGAGCTTTCACTGTGATTTTTTTTTTTAAAGCTCAACCTGCAGCTTTGCAGCAGCACCAACTTCTTGTCATCATTCTGTTCACAAATGTCAAACAAATGAAAAGACCTTTAGGTTAACATCTACTTAACTAGGTGTTCTGTTTTGTTGATCCTGCAAACCATCCCCAAGGCACTTAGCCACTGCTAAGGGAAAGATCAATGAATTGCCAGTTTTTTTCTCTAAAAAACCCTGTATGGCATAGGCAATTACTTCTCATTGCAGATATAAATTCTGTACAATGGAGTTCTGTATCTAATATGCTGCTGTTTTTAATTAGAGTATCTGATGTGGAAAGAATTAGAAATAGCATTTGCTTTCCCATAGCAAAGTCCTATTGAAATGATTGGAACATCCACACAAACACCACCAACACAAACCTCCTGCTAAAAGCTCAGATAGAAGATTTTTGTGTGTTGCTTATCACCTTGTTCAGCTCAGCTGGACTACATGAAATACAGGAAAAAATAAACAGCCTTTAGTATTAGCAGAGATAGGCAGAGAAAAAGAAATGTATACTGTTTGTTTTGGAAAGCTTGCTCTTAAGTACGTTTTCCTGTAACACAAGAGTGTAAGGCTGGGGGACAGGTTATAGGAAAAAAGCTCAAAATACATGAAACAGTCCAAATATGTCTAAGGTTACAGCAGCAGCAGTGTGATGTGTTTGCTGGGGTTACCAAGTTCGGCTGTCAGCCTCTGGATGTTGCACTTGCCTCCTAAATAACAGCATGGACAGAGTGCATTGGAGCACAGAGAGGCTGAAGCCTAACCATAATGGAAGTGAGCCTTTCCCAGGAATTCAGAGCTAGAAGGACAGTGGTGCTTACGATTCAGACAGATGTGAAAAGTGTGCAGTCCATATATGTATCATCACTACTAAAATGCATTGACAGGGCAGAGTCTTTCAGCTGTTTGACACACTTGGCCATTTAAAAACTGGGAGGAAAGGAGATTTAAACATGCTCAAGAATATCACCCTTTACAAAAAGTGTACTGACCATAATGACAGGTAGAAAAGCAGTTTTAAAGGTCTTAACTAATAAGTATAGGAAACTCTATCTGTCTCAGAAAGATGAAGGGCTCAGCTAACCCTGTTGGGTTTAAAACCAACACAAGTCACACTGTTTCATGAGATATAAAACATTTTTCATCACTGTGAAATACAAAACTAATATCCAAAGCAAACTGGATACCAATACGTTGTGATATCAGATAAATCCAGTTATGTGATTTTAGTCTGTCGATGTCTTCTGATTTCTCTCCTAAGAGCAGAGTGAACAACTTTGGCTTCACAGCAAATGGAAAACAGTTCATCTTGGCAGTCGGCCCTGACACCCCTGCTGACCAGAGTCCTGGGGTTTTTTGTGTTCTTGGGTTTGTTTGGTTTTTTTCATGTAATGCACATAAGAGAGAAATGTTTCAGTGATGAGCAGGAGCTTAGCGTGGTTTGATTTGCACTATTTATCAAGGGGAAGCAGAGCCGAATTTATCTTTTATACAACAAAAAGAAATTATGTCAGAGCTCAGATACAGTGTCTGAATTGAATTGCTGAGAATAATTTTCTGAAAGTGATTGTCTTTGATTGAACATACTTTGTGTCCTGTGCTTTCAATTGCTTTGTACTTATGATGCCTACGTTATATAGTTGGTTCATTCTGTGTTTAGATCCTGATGCTGATTCAAATAGATAATACAGGTGTTTCAAATTATGAAATGTAACCTAAGAGTATTAAAGCACTCATTGTGTGACCAGGGATCAAGATAAACTGACTTCAAAAAAGGACATCTGAAATTTTGTGACTTTTACTTTGGTGGTGTAAGTTTAGCCTTCTATTAGTAGAATGTATGATTCATCAGATAAATGTTAATCCCCCTAACTTCAGATTTACAATGATAATAAACCCCTGTAAACTGGACCCAGGGGTAGTTTGTCACAGTTAACAATGCCTATAAACTGTGACTCTTCCGTCATGAGGTTTTTACTAATTATGCTAAAATCAGGTGGAGAAATTATAAAAATACAATATGTAGCTACATAATTAATGATTTTCATAAAATTTATTTGCAGAAAAGGAAATAACTAAAACTGCAACTGTAAAAGTGTTCCTGTTGAGCTGTCAAGTGTATAGTTTGTGCTTTTCTTTGTAAGCCTTTGTCCAACTTTTCTAATTGGCATCGTGGTTATTTTCTAAGAATGCTAAGGTAGTCACATCTCTCCCCTTTCTCTAGAGAGGTGATGTGCTCATTCTGTTATGGTAGGAATTGCTGCTTTTTTAAAAACATGGGTGAAGGTCTTCAGATGTTTTGTGTTTATTTGGCCAGCCTGCTGGTATTTTGTTCAGGAAAATAGATGCAGAAGTGAAGGATTTCTTTTCCTAAGTTAGCAAGAGAAAGGAACATATACCCCTGTAGCCAGCAAGCAAGGATTTTTTTTTTCCCCTTCAGGTTCCAAATGTATGTTGACAAAGCAAGTATGACACTACAGCTTCTTCTATGTGCTTTTATATTGGGAGTAGATCTTTAGGCAGCAAATAAAGTCAATTATTATATAATGAATTTATCTTTCATTAAGTTTGGTCTCACATTTTGAAAATAATATCAGAACCCAAGCAAAATGTAGGAATGTTATGTCAGTGTAAGAGAAAAGGAAAAAAAAATGCCCAGGGACTGAGGCAGAAAGCTTTTTATTTTCAGTAGGGAAGCTCTGTGAAGAGCATGTTAACAGATGTAACAAGTTGTCATTAAGAGTTTTGTGGGCTGTTTCAATCCGGTTATTAAAATTGTTAGAGAGATGCCTCTGCCCAAATTAAGGTGCAGATGAGACCATATGCCAAAGTCAATAGTATGGATTTTATTTAACAGTAAATATGAGGTAAAGAGAGAGAGATAGAAAGAAATAGAAAAAGGGAGGGGAGAGAAACAGAGTGACAGAGAGACAGATAAGTAGAAAATATCACCACTGTAGATCTCAACAGCATCCCATTGATCCTCTTCTTCTGGTCTTCTTGGTGTTGAGAGTCTCACAAAACACAGAATTCAATGGATTGATATACGGTTTGGGCCAGGTGGGAATGCCCAGGTACTTCCCCTAGGAGGGCAAGTTTGACACTGTCTCATGCAGCAGACTCTGGATCTGTTGCATCACTTTGCATCATGTGTGGTCACCCGGTGCAAGACCCCAGGAACGACTCTGGGGTGTACTTCAGGGGTGTTTGATGGTTTATGACACCTCCTCAGCTGACTCTCATGTGAATGTCCCATGTGGATGTGGCCTTCCNGTTTGACACTGTCTCATGCAGCAGACTCTGGATCTGTTGCATCACTTTGCATCATGTGTGGTCACCCGGTGCAAGACCCCAGGAACGACTCTGGGGTGTACTTCAGGGGTGTTTGATGGTTTATGACACCTCCTCAGCTGACTCTCATGTGAATGTCCCATGTGGATGTGGCCTTCCTGGGATGTGAGGGGGTTTGCAGCTGAGCCAGATTGTGTAAGGGAGGATGGGTGTTCACTGCCTCTGACCAGAAGTTATGCCACACACCCAAAACTCTCCTCCTGCTCCCCCTTTGGTTGGGTGGGGAGTATGTGCAAAACCTGGCCTCAGCAAATGAGTCTGTGAGCTATGACCTCCCCCACCCTGAACCCAGCCAGAGCTGATTTTCAGGACAGATGCTGCATCTGGCTTTCTTATGGATATGTTCTTCTCCCTCAGCCTTGTTTTCTTCTACCTAGACCTGAGATAATTGGATAACAGTGTCACCTTCATCTTATCTCATGTTCCCTTACACGGCTTAACTCACAGTCGAAAGTTCCAGTCAGGAGGCATATTCAGGAAGGGGTGGGCTTTGGTGATAGCAGCTTCTTTATACAGTTTTGCCATAAAGGGCAAAAAGTCCTTCATGACAATGTTTAAGCCCTTAGTAATAACATTTCAGTCTCTCACAGTGGACAACAAGGAATGGACGCTGGACTCATGTGGTATTACTAAGCATAGGTACCAGGACAGTAAGAACAAACTGCATGGGAAAAGACAGCAGGATTCTTGCCCATGAGGCAAACACTGACAGCAATTTTCTGCACCTGAATTTAGGGATGCACGGAAACTACTGGTGCAAATGGTGCAAATGAGCTAAAATATTTCATAAAGTAGGAATTAGGTGCAAGAGTGACTTGGCCTAATGATATGATTGCATGCAAATACTCCAGCTTACAGCTTTTGCTATAAGCTTTCTAAGATGTTCAAATACATTAGAATACCTATTTATTTTGAATATAATGATATTCTACCTCTAAATCTAAAAGGCCATTCCTAATTAAAATAATTATTCTATATAATTTTTAATTGATTACTAAAGATACATTTACAGATACTTAATTCCTTATTTTTTAGCTTGAAATGTCCAAGATCTTTTCCATTAAGGTACTTAATTACAAATGAGGTATTTGAAATAAAAACTGTGTAAAATTCTAATTAGTTTATTTGTTGTTGCTCTTTGAGGGATGCTTAATAGGAAAATGAGCATAATCTTTAATCCTTATAAGTCTTAGAAGTCAGAACTTCTGTACTGAATCAATAGGCCTTTGTAAACTTAAGATTTCATTGATTAACTAATCTGACTTTGAATAGCCCCTCTAGCAAAAGGGATGTATTCTTCTAAAATATGTACCTGATCACACATCTTTCAGAAGAAGAAAGAAGATTTTAATTCAGAATTTTTTTAAAAAGGCTCTGTTATACTTCATATGTTTTTACTGGTATGCTTCACATTCTTCTATAAAAATTAGCACTATTAATCAGGATGCAAAGCTATTTTCAACAGTGGTATGTGATTTGTGAAGTAATATAAAATTACACAAATTGTAGGCAAGAAGTTCTCATCTACTTCTGACAAGCTCCTGCTCATACGCTCAATAATACTAACTTTTAATGCTTGCTCTCATTTCTCAAAACATTATTAAGTTCAGATCAAATCAGGACTATTTTGCTTGCATTCTGATAACCCTGCTGGGTGTTTTCATTGCAAATAGACTGGATAATGAGACAGAATTGGTATATCACGTTAAACCTAGCTAGACCTCCAAAATTGAGTCCATCTCCTAACTTTAAATATTTTCATCATGTTTTGGTTTTGGACAAATTCTGTATATATATAACTATATTCTTTTGCTAGGATTATTTGGCACAAAATGTGGAAATTGCGACAACGATCTAGTGTATTGTGTGTCCTGCTGACATACAGTTTTTCACATTGTGGGTTACTGCATGGTATTCTCAAAATAGCCCATGTAGAAATTACTTATGGGATACTAATGTAGTAGTAAAAGTTATTTCTTACAGTAGCTTATACTGGGCAAAAGGAAGATGAATTAATAAAAACATAGATTGATTACAATTCATTCTTACTTTGGTTCTGAAATATGGACGAAGTGTTACTGAAGCAACCACCACCAGTCTGTAGAGGGACTGGAGGATAATGAGTTAGTCAAACCAAAGGGTGGCTTGATATCCTGGGTTAATTAAGTGCAAGTCCCTAATGAAACAGTGCCTTTGGCACATCTGTTTCACCATCATCCCAAAAGGTGATGCTGATCTTTATGTGAAATCATTAAGATGTGTGTAAAACACATTAACTGTGTGATCACAAGTACAACACAGTTCTTTAGGTGTACCCCTGGTGAGCAATAGATGAGTCAGGTGTGCTTCATGTCTTTGATTTCTATTTTGTTTGCCTTTGTTCATCTTGTATCTTCTATACAAAAAGATCCTCTTTTTTTCAGAGCCAGTTGTCTTTTTCTGTATTTCTATAGTCGTTAGTACAATGGGGTATTGCTCTTCAGTGAGTTACAACATAAATTTTCAAACCAAGAACCAAAATAAGTAATTGACTCTGAGACTTACTAGAGCAACACGCAGCTCTTTGCAAACCATGTTTTGCAAGATAGAATCTGGATTGTTGTGTTGTCTCATTCAAAGTAACATCCTAGTTCCTTTCTGTTGTATCAGAGAACTATGGGCATCCATGTCAAACAGCTGGGAAAGATTTATTGTTTCGGCAGTAGCGTGTACTCTTGCATGGTAGCCAGCAACAGTGAAACGTGAAATTATGTCAGCTCTCCTCCTTATTTTGGAATCGTGAAAATGAGGTTTCAAATGAAATTTTAGTTTCTTTGCATTTGCTTTAATAAAAAAGGGTATTTTTCAAGAAAAACTCAAAGCTTCTAATTCTGGAATTAAAGCTTCCAGTGTTTCAGTGGGATGTGGATCTAAATTTGAACTGGATGGAATTATATTTTTTGCTCTAATGACAGCTTGTTCTTGTG
Source organism: Oriolus oriolus (assembly GCA_013400235.1). Classification (NCBI taxonomy): domain Eukaryota; kingdom Metazoa; phylum Chordata; class Aves; order Passeriformes; family Corvidae; genus Oriolus; species Oriolus oriolus. Next base: position 43,994 of record VXBT01013579.1, read on the forward strand.
CACAATGCACAGGAAAGCTATTTGCTATTCAGTAATAAACATACATTCCTGAAATGTGGTGGGTTCTGTTTCTCTTTGTATAATTACACTTCATTAATACAGGAGTGACACAGTCCTGTGTCATGT
>VXBT01013580.1:0-27354 GCA_013400235.1 Oriolus oriolus
GGGGGGGGGGGGGGGTTGGGTTTGGAGTTTTGTGGGCATGGTGGAGGAGAAGAAAAAAATTACCAGGTTCTGCACATTTTTCTTCTCTACAAAGAAAGATGATGAATGAAAGGTTAACATTCTTCTCCCAACACTATAAAATAGTAGCACTGTGGACCTAAAACCCTTTCAAGTGCTGGTGGCACCTGGGCACAATTTTATGTTACAGCTAAGCTGATCTAATGGTTATCATTACCAGTGGAAAGGGCACTCCCTCTCAGATGCAGCAAACACGGTTCAGAGGGTAAGCAGAGTCAGATGGCTGATCTGGCATAAAGATCCCCCACCCCAAGCTAGTTTTCTGATGGATTAGCTGGCTAAAAATCAACCCACCGTGCAAACGCACAGTTGGTAGATCTAGCGCAAGTGAAACAGTGGAAGCAAGCAGCTTGCAAAGAGGATAAAGTAGGATCACTCCTCATGACAGCAACTCCCTCCTGGTCTGGCTTAGGGATAAGAGAGCCCACCTGTGCCAAATGAGACATTCAGAATGAACTGATACCTTTATACTTGTATGGTACTACGCTACTCAGGTTTCTGGGGCTAGAAACTGTTTTGCTTTGTTTTGGCAAAGGTAGCTAACCTTCCACAATATTCCCAGTTCATACCAATTCCCTGGCTTAGGCTCTTGATTAGCTATGCAGCCAGGAACCTTTTATAAGCAATTACTTACAGAGCGTGGGAGCTTTTTTGTTACTCTTTGATTTCCAAAATTTGAGAATATAAATAGCTTAAATCCTAGTGATCCCTCCAGGCACCTTTCTTTACCCAATTTACAGCTAGGGTCCAGAATGGTAGAGGTAAACAAAAGAAAATGGTTCCATGAAAGCATGGGGGTAAAAAAAGTATTCTAGAAAGGCAATTTCCTCCAAATAAGATAACTGTGGAAGATCAGCTATCAGGAGTCTTTAAGTCAAGAACAACTTACCTGTGCAAAACCAGAAGCTGTTCTCTGGGAAATATGGGTAACATGCAAACCTACCCCTAACATCAAAACTAACAAAGACACACTTAACATGAGGCACAAGGCTGCCACTGCCCAATAGTCACGAAAAATTCAAATATCTAGTATGTATCAAGTTGAAGAGAAAGAGACTTCAGGCACTTAGGTTCTAAACTTCTCATCACTAAAGTCTATTAGACCTTCAAAACAGGCTTGTCAACAGTCTTAAAGCAGGGAGATTTCTCCACTTTGGGTGAACAGCAGGCTTTGAAAGAGAATCTATGGAGAGCTGGACAGACAAAATTCCAGACTGGTGAGAGAAAACACAGAATCTCCTTCTGGTATAGTGTAGATCATGGGCAGATTTCACCCTTCACCATTTGTCACTCTAAAGTTCACCTGACTGAAACCCAAGATGATCTTTTCAATAAGGAACAACAAAGAAAACAGGTTCCAAGAACTTCTTTCCATGTATAAGGATTAAAAGATTTCTCAAGCTGGGAGCGATGCAGAGACTGATGAGAAAAGCATTACATTTTTCAGACCTTTTAAAAGAGATCTTTAAAAGGGGGATAAACAAGCTTTCCTTTCACAGAACACTCTCAGCAGGAACAACAGCTACATTTACCTTCACCAAGGTCAATTCTGATAAGAGCAGGGGTAGAAAAAGAAAAAAAATACAAAAACAATTAAAACAAAAACAAAGAAACAACACCCCAACCACAAGTAATATATGTGCTAGGCCAGATCCTCTGCCTTAGGAAAAAAAAAAAACAAAAACAAAAACAAAAAAACCCACGTCTTATAAAAAAAAAACCTGTAAGAAACAGCATACCACCTCCTAGCGAACCGCTTTTTAGGAAACAATAGCTGAACTACCTTGGATTCAACTTAACACAAAGAATGTTCTCTGCATTGTTCTTATCTTCATTTACAGCTTCTTATATTTAATACTGAGAATAAAGACCATAAATTCTTTCAAACATTAAATCTGCTGACAACTACCAAAGTAACTCCATAATTCTTCCAGCTTCAAAGGTAACCAATACTTCATCTTCCATGGAAATGAACTTCTCATTAATAGAAAAATGGTGAGAAAATAAACAAGACAGGAAACTGTCTGGCCACCTTCAGTATTTGAAAGAAAACATTTTATAGGCAACAGGATCACCTAGCACTAAGGAGATGGCATTTTTTTCAGTTCAAGATTTCATCAGCATTAGAACAAAAAACATCTAACTGCAAGAAGGCCACTTATCATTACTATGCATTAACAGTTTATGAGAGAGACAGACTCCTCAGCAGTCAGGTTCATCTGCTGGAGTACCTAATCTGACCCTCAAAATAAGGCAAAGGATGAAGTCATTCTGCATTTGAAGCAGCCCAATTAATTGGATCACATTCTCAGAACCAAAAAGCATTGCAGAGTGACCAGAGTAAAAGTGACCAGACCACCTTTTTGCCTTCAAGAAAGGCAGATTCTAGCACTTTGGAAACTACCTGGTTTGCTGCTTAGCAGATAACACACACCATTCTCAGTCCAGGGTGAAAACAGACGATAAGGAAAGCTCAAAGCCCAGGAGAGTCACTTCACAGTTTGATAAACCTTTTCAAGATAATACCTTCTCAGGTATTCTTCTAGAGCATCTGGTACAATTTGATCTTTGAGCAACTTCACATACACACAAATTCTTTCCTGAGACTGACTATGGGACAGTTTCAAAAAAAAACTGCAGTAAGACATAGACATTTATTCATATAAGAAACAATTTAGCAAGAAAAATTATTTTCTGATTCTGGAAAGCATGTGAGAAACCTGTGTTCAGGGAAGAAGTCTATAATGACATTTCATATGATGAAAAAGAGGTAAGCTTGTGTAAGAAGAAGAAATATGGGACAGGTTACTTACATCACTACCTCTACATCAATGGCCTTTCACTAGAGGTTTAAGTTTCCTATTTCTATACTGGAGTGCTGCATAAACAACAGCAACTGAGCCAGATGTCTGAAGAAAATACTTCAACTCACTTAATGGTACAGATTCAGTATAAATTGGTGCATATTTACCCTCTGTCAGTACCACACACAATTTACGTAATTTTTAGTTATGGCAGTATTTAATTTGCACAGAATGAGTTACATACATGAATTGTTCATTTCCAGGATCATGACCCTTCATATACCATATGCTAATGTCCCTCCTTACCCATAGACAAAATCCAAGAGCTAGATTCCTGTATGCCTGTGCACACATCTGTCTACTTGTTCCTGGTAGGAAGCAGCTACATGGTTTGCACATCTGCTTTTCCACGAGAGCAACACTAACAAACTGCATGTCAGAGGAAAAAAGAGAAAATGCACTTGCAAAGCACAGAGGAGGTAAAGAAAAAGCATATGCAATGAGCATAGGAAATCAGCTGTGTGAGCCAGAAGGCTTTCCTCAGGCAGCGGGGCAAGAGAGTCAAGCTCAACAGAGCCTTTCCACTGCCTGGGGATAGCTTGCGGCAGGCACACCTCTGAATACCCCATGGCCATCTTAGTGCTGCACGTAACCCTCTGTGAGCTGAAGGGACGAGGATACACTGCTTCCAGGGGAGAACCCAGCATGACAGCTTGCTACAGTAGGAAAAGAAAAATGGTAGAAGAAAACCTTTTCTGTTATTTGTCACAGGGGTGATAAATGGATTACTCTTACGGATGTCATACAGAAGAGCCCAGCACTGTGTTGGGATACTGTGTTTGTATGAGACATAATACAGAGCTTTAAACTCTGATTCAGGAGGGGGACAGTATCAGGCTTGTCCCTGGCAAGCTGTGGGAAGAGATGCAAAGTTTAGAGGGGCAGGGTGCTAATGAGGGCACTCTGCTCTCAACTCTGAAATGTGCTGGCCACACTGGAACACACCTGCAGTCTTAGAGAGGTGAGCCATGGACTCCTGAGGTAACAGAAGCCAACAGGGAAATACCTCAAAGGAATTAAGGGGCATTCCTCTAGGAAGGTGATGCAGCCAACAGCCCAGCCAAGGTGCCTTTACACCGAAGCACGCAGCATGGGCAACAAACAGGAGTTGGAAGCCACCACGCTGCTGGAAAGTTACGATCCTGTTGCCACTGCTGAAACTTGGTGGGACAAATTGTGTGACTGGAGTGTGACTATCGATGGCTACGGGCTGTTCAGAAGAGACAGGAGAGGAGGGAGAGGTGGAGGGGTTGCCCTCCCTCTACGTCAAGAGGTGCACTGAGTGTGAAGAGCTGTCTCTGAAGAACAGCCACGAGCAGGCCAAAAGCCTGTGGGTAAAAATCAGACACTGAGGCAACAAAAGGAACCTTGGGGCTGAGGTCTGCTACAGCTGCCTGAGCAAGGGGAGCCTATTGATGACGCCCTCTTGCTCCAGTTACAGGAGGCATCGTGCTCACAGGCTCCAGTCCTGCTGGAGGACTTCAGCCACCTTGACATCTACTGGGAAAGTACCAAGGCAAGCTGCAGGCAATCCAGGAGACTCCTGCAATGCATGGAGAACAGCTTCTTGAGCCGGGTGACAGCCCTACCAGATGGAACCCGATACTGGACTTGATGATCACCAGTGTGAATGAGCTAACTGGGGATGTTAGGATGGTAGGCAGCCTTGGTTGGAGCGATCACGCATTGGTGGATTTTGCAATCCTGAGGAATATGGGTTAGGTAAGGAGTAAAGTTAGGCCCCTCAACTTCAGGAAAGGAAACTTCCAGCTCTTCAAGGAGGTAAGTCAATAGAGTAGCTCAGGAGACTGCCCTTGGGGACAAGGGAGAAGAACTGAGCTGGCAGATTTTTAAGGAAGTCTTCCATAGAGTTCAAGAGCTAGCAATTCCCAGGAGCAAGAAATTGAGCAAGGAAGGTAAGAGACTGGATGGCTGAGTAGGGAACTCCTTGTCAAACTAAAGGGAAAGAAACAAAGGCACAGGCAGTAGAAACACAGGTAATGTGGGAAGAGTATAGAGATGAGGTTCAGTTGTGCACAAATGGTTTGAGGCAGGCCAAAGCAAAGCTGGAATTCAACCTGGAAAGGAACGCAAGGAATAACAGGAAGGGCTTCTATAGGTAGGTTAACCAGAAAAGGAAGGACAAAGAAGGTGTACCCCCCACAATAAACAATGCTGGCAAACAAGTAACAATCCACAAGGAGAAGGCTGAGGTACCCAACAACTTTTTTGCCTCAGTCTTCAAAGGCAATCTCTCTTCCCACACCTCTCAAGTGGATGGATAACAGGACTGGGGCAGGCAAGTGTCCCTCCCACTGTATGCAAAGATCAGGTTCATGAACACCTGAGGAACCTGAATGTACACAAGTCTATCGGATTGGAAAAGATGCATCCCAGATTCCTGAGAGAATTTGCTGATGTAGTTCCTAAACCATGCTCCACGGTATTTGAAAAGTTGGTAGTCAGGTGAAACCCCAGGTGACTGGAAAAAGGGAAACATTGTACACATCTTTAAAAAGGGTAGAAAGGAGGACCCTGGGAGCTACCAACCTGTCAGCCTCACCTCTGTGCCTGGGAAGATCATGAAACAGATCCTCCTAGAAGCTATGCTAAGGCACATGGGGGACAGGGAGGTGATTCAGGACAGCCAGCACGGCTTCACCAATGGTCAAGTCCTGCCTGACCAACCTTTCTATCACTCCATCGAGTGACTCCTTCCTCCCTGGGAAAGGCTGAGGATGTCATTTATCTGGACTTCCGTAAGGCTTTTGACAGTTCCACACAACACCCTTCTCTCCAAACTGGAGAGTGATGGATTCAGTGGATTAGGAACTGGTTGGACAGTTGCATCCAGAAGGCAGAGATCAACAGCTCAGAGTCCCAGTGGGTATCAGTGGTGTCCCTCAGGGGTCTGTATTGGGACCAGTGTTATTTTAATGTCTCCCTTAATGACACAGACAAAGGGATCAAGCGCACCCTGAGCAAGTTTGCAGATAGCACCAAGCTGAGTGGTGCTCTTGACTCACCTGAAGGATGGGATCCCACCCATAGGGATCTGGACAGGCTGGAGAAGTGGGCACATGGAAATCTCATGAGGTTTAACAAGACCAAGTGCAGGGTGCTGCACTTGGGTTGGGGCAACCCTTGGTATCAACACCAGCTGGGGATGCACAGGTCGAAAGCAGCCCTGCTGAGAAGGACTTGGGAGTGCAGGTGGACAAGAGGCTGGACATGGCCTAGCAATGCGAATTCACAGCCTAGAAAGCCAATTGTATGCTGGGCTGCATCCAAAGCAGCCTGGGCAGCAGGGTGAGGGACGGGATTCTGCCCCTCTGCTCTGGTGAGACCCCACCTGCAGTGCTGCATCCAGCTCTGGGGTCCTCTGCACAAAAAGGACATGGACCTGTTAGAGCAAGTCCAGAGGAGGCCACCAAAATTATTAAAGGGATGGAGCACCTCTCCTTACTAGGAAAGGCTGAGAGAATTGGGATTGTTCAGTTTGGAAAAGAGAAGGCTTCAGGGTGACCTAATTGTGGCCTTCCAGTACCTGAAGGGAAACCTACAAGAGAGAGGCTATTTACAAGAACATGTAGTGACAGGATAAGGGTGAATGGTTTCAAACTAAGAGTAGGTTTAGCTTAGATATTAGGAAGAAATTCTTTACTGTGAGGGTGGTGAGGCACGGGAACAAGTTATCCAGAGCAGTGGTAGATGGCCCATCCCTTGAAGTGTTCAAGGCCAGGCTGGATGGGGCTCTAAGCAGCCTGGTTTAGTGGGAGGTGTCCCTACCCACAGCAGGGGGGTTGATCTCTAAGGTCACTTCCAACACAAGTCATTCTATGATTCTATAACAAACCAAAGTGTACACACAAGACAATGGTCGCTGACTCTGAAAGTTCAGTCTCATAAACAGATTAAAAACGGACCCAGACAGAATGGTGGAGAGCACTGAAAGACTGCATATGACTTGTCACACACAAAAAGTAAGCAGTATTTCTTGCAGCCTTAAATAGGAAGGATTAGGAAGAAATAATTTTTAAATCAAATGAGATTGTGAATCTGAGTGACATGAAAATTAGAATAAAACGGCAGACAATGGATTAAGGATGATGTAGATTAAAAACCATGTTTTAAAGTGAGATTTTGAAAACTCACTATGAATTCAAGAACAACTCTTAAGTTTGTGCCAGAAGAACATAAATCTGGAGATAAAAGGAAGCTCTACAAGACTCTGGAAGAAAGTGATTGAGTTACCAAAAGCTACTCAAAACATGGTATTCCAGGATAAAGGGAAGAAAAGCACAAGCAAACTTCAGCGAACCCCACAGAAAAAGCATGAAGTAATGAACAACAACCTCTGAAAAATACAGCGGAAAGCAAGGAGGTAATCAAAAGACACAGGCAGAAAACAAAGGTGGAACAACACTTCAAAAGCAGCACAGCTGATAGTGACAATGTAGTCTACAGAAAAATGGAAAATTAGGCACTGGATCTGAACCTTAACTGGGAAAAGATCACCATAAACATTGATAACAATTGCAGCAGAGCACAACTGAAGCCACAGTGGAGGACAAGAGCCCCAGACAATGCACTCAAAGAACTTTGAGATGAAAAAACAGAAAGGAAATCAAGAGGTAGTTGAAAAGGCAAGAGAGGCCACAGGCATTTTGTAGACTTCTTTTTTTAAAAATGAGAAACACTTACGTCTACTGGTATTACGAAGGAAAAGAAAAGACAGGAGTTGAGCAACTGATTAAGGGAAAGAGGCAGAGGAAAAGGACAAAAAGTTCAAGGGAGATGAGGAGATATTTTTGTACGGTGCCATAAGGGCAGATGAAACAGCTAAGAAGAGGAAAAAAATGTTTTACTTGTAAGGAAAAGATGATTGTAACAGTTGGAAGAAAGTGATAAAGGGTAAGCCAAAGCATATTCAATCAGAAAGTCATAAAGATTCCATGCAGAGAAAAAAGTACATGTCAAACAACATGCAAAACCCACATAAAAATGTGGATAACGGGCTGCTATTATTTAACAAGTTTGATTAGAGCCTCTCAACACAGCATGTTTTAGCACAGCTGGGATATAAAAAGGATCACTGGAGGATAACTCAAGTGGTTCAAGAACTTGTAAAGAAGGCATTCGCTATTGGGGAAACCAGAATCCTGAGTGAAAGACACACCCTACACACAGTAAAAAGGGAAAATCAGGCCAGAGAGATGCAAATTCAAAGTATTGGTGAGCTACCAGACAAATGAAAGCATGGCCACATTGCGAGTAGAATCCAAACAGCGGTGGAGAATCTGAAAGAAACCTTGCAATTATCAGAGATAAGAAATTCAGCAGTTGCATCAGAACAAGCACGCAGGCATGGCTCGATGAAAACCAAATGAAATTAACTGACTATGTTTAATGAGAGACTAGAAACAAGAATGCAAGCCAAATCAAGTTAGGGCAAAGAAGCATGTAATTACTGTCAAAGAACAGTTGAGTGAAAATTTAGAACAAGCCAGGAATCAAACTTGAAGAGTAAAAGCTCATGGGGAGGAAACAAGTATGCTGTATGTAACAATACAGAGGAAAGAAGATAAAAACTGGATCCCAGCACTGTTTAGAAAAGGAAGAACATGAAGGCAACAGGAAAAAGTAGTTCTATGCCTCCTCCACGACTGACCCAGGACAAAGCACAATACACAAAAAGATAACCATAAATAAAGGGATGCAGGATACTGATGATGGCAAAGCAAGGCACATAACTGTGGTTTTAAAGCATCAGCTTCTGCCTCAGGAAATCAAAAATAGTAAGTGTACCCATCCACAACCAGGCAGCTGAGAATAAAGTTTTCCCTTTGTCCCGGCTTTAATTTTACCCATTTCTTCTTACTCGTTGTATACTCATGCTCTGGAGAAAGTCAACTATCAGTATAGTTTGTAAATATTGAATTCATCAATACTAAACCCACACATATTTCACTCAATGCTTACAGACCTCTGTGCAATTCTGCTGTATCCACTTTATTTTGTAAGGACTGTAAATTCTCCTACAGTTGTGTAGCATGTATTGCAGTGCAGAGTAACTCACGCTGGAAGGGGCCCCTGCTGAAAGCAGAGCCAACTTTGAAGGTAGATCCAACTTCAGATGTAAAGATGCTTAGGGCCTCGCCCAGAACCAAATTTTGCTTCTCCAAAACCAGGGCATTCCACAGCTTTTCTGTCATTTCCCCTCCCTCAATCCAATGTTTGACTACCCTCACTGAAATTTTTTGCCTAGTTGAACTGGAATTTTCTTTGCTGCAGTTTGCATCTGCTACCGCTTGTCCTTTCACAGTATGACTCCAAGAAGAGCCCTAGAGAACATTAAATATCTAACAGGATAGAAGAAAGAAGGGAGAAGAGATCACTGTAGTCACGAGAAAGCCTTTGGACATCCAGAACTTTAACTAGGTAAAAAGCACCTCGTTTTCTGATGGCCAAAAAATCTTGTCTGGTCGGGTGTGGCAGAGATCTAAATGAGGCCATCAAAGGGACATCACTAGAGATTTATTAAAGATGAAAGATGGTTGTTTAAGACACGAGAGAAGGACAAGAAAAAATTGTATTCCAAATGGCATGTATTTGCTAATGAAAGAAAATAATTTTGCATAGCAAAGTTAGGTACTCACCATCTCTCTTGCAATCTCCACAGCTTCCTGCAGCCCATAGAGCCTGCCACAGACCAGGTAGATCCCATTGGCCCAGAGAATACAACCCTCATGGACCCAAAATTCATTGCTGTCAAGAGGTAGTTCAGGAATTTGTAACTCCAGCTCAGTGCCACCTTCTGAAGTGGGCATAGACGGTTTTGAGTCCAAAGGAGTCTTTTCACCACCACTGCCACCATCAGCGGTTGCTTTTTTACAAGAAGCTCCCCTTGAAAGTGACCGAGAGGCTCCGCTACAGTCCTCAGAGCGGTGCCGCCTCTTAAAGCGGGGATGAGCAGCCAGGCTTCTTTGTTCCTTCTGTTGTTGCTGTTCCTCCTCCTCTTCAGTATCTGTCTTGGAACCATTAGAAGCACTTTTGTGCCGTACCTTGACCTTGCTCTGCATTTCTGTGGCTCTCTTTGGAGGCGGGTTCTTGGGTAAGGTAGCTGCGTAATCCTGGGGGTAGAAAGGACCAAAGAGGTCACCCATGTTACGGTAGCTGGCCCATTTGCCACACAGGCAGCAAACCAGATGCCCCAAGACAGAAGACTCCGTTACTACAGGGCCTTGCAGCATGAAAGTTGAGGTGGGCAGCACTTTGCTCTCCGCATTGCTAGGAGGGGGTGTTGAAGACCTCTGTCCTTTCCGACCCCTCACCAATTTGTTCTGCTCCTCTTCCTCCGCATTTATGATTGTGCACACAGCGCCTAATTCACACTTGTTTACCACATGAATATAAGGGAAAAAGGACTTATTCTTGGAGTCAGTTTTATCTACAGACTGGGTAGCATATTTAAGTTTGATCTCTGGTTCTTGAGGCTCCACGATTGGAGCAGCCCGTCTAGGCTTCCGCTTCCGTGGCTGTGCTGCAGGTTTTCGCCTCTCCCTCCTTTGCCTCTTGGGCTTTGGCTCACCAGCACCCACCCCTTCTGCAGGCTGAGATGGTACTGGTGGGGGAGGCGGGGGCACAGGCAGCTGCTGCTGTTGTTGCTGCTGCTTCTTCTGCTTGTTCACGCTCCCAATTGGCCTCCCCTTTTTCTTTCCAGAGGGGAAATATCCCTTTGGAGGGAAACCATCTGGCTTGGGTGAAATGTTTGTCACATCTCCATCTTTTTCCTCAGACTTTGGATTTGGTTCAGAAATGAACACACTGGAAGGGGAAATTGTTTTTGAGTCGGAAAAGGTCAGAGTTCCAGCTCCACTTACAGATCCATCAGACCTTCCCTGACCACCTGACTTCTGAGAAGGTGGTGGTGCTGCACTGGATCCTGCTCCGTCTTTACCAACACTGGTTGTTTCAGGGACCTCTTTTTTGTTTTTATCATCCTCGCTGCTTTGCCACTCTTCTGAAGATCTTGGAACAGTTTTTTCACCAGCTGTATCCTGGCTTGCTGGCCCCACTTGATCCAACATCTCTCCTTTTCTCTTCTCAGCCTCTGGTCCATGTCCAGCCACACTTCCTCCTTCAGGTCCACTCTTGAGGGACAGGATGTCATCAAGAGTGACAGTATCTGGACCAGTTTCAGCACTGTTGGTAGAAACACTTCTCCTAATATTGGGAGATGTAATTTTTTGAACAATAGCTTCCAGTTTTAATCCTCGCCCCTTTCTTGGGGGCAATATTTTGGTCTTCGCCGGGCTTGTGAGGGAAACAGCAGGACAATTCCTACTATCAGGACTTGGCAGGTCCTTGAAGGAATCTCCCTTTGCAACTGACTTGCCAGCATCTTGGCTTTGAGATGAATGGGCATAGGAGTTGTATGTTTTATCGGCTCCTTCTTTTGCTGAAGTCATCAGTCGCCCTTTATCTTCACTGCCACTGTTCTTCATGTCATGTGGCTGCCTTTTGGTAGGGATAGGCGAGATGAAAGAACGGACCCTCCTCCTCATAATTAATGGGTTTTGAGGAGATTGGTCTTCCTGGCCAGGGAGCCTGAGCATAGCATTACTAGGCTTGGGCAAATCTGTAGGTTCCTCTCGTCGATGCCCATCGCTTTCTTGAGGGCAAAATCTTTTTTGGTTGGCCGCTCCAAGAGGGCCGCCACTTTTGGCAGGAGAAGTTTGCCGAGAGAGGTCCCAACCAGATTCATGATGCTGCAACTTCTGGTTGCCGTGTTTCAGTTCGGTGCATTTGCTCTGAGTACTGTCACTCCCCATGACACAGCGCCCAGCTTCCTGGCTTCCAGTATCATGGTAAGAGCTACCTTGAAGGTACATCATTCCATCCTTGTCATTTTTTAAGGGACTCCTTACTCTTTCCAGAAACTGCTGTTGTCTTGGGCTCTTCCTTGCTCCTTCCTGCCTGTGCTGAGCTGCAGCAATCACACCCTGAGCAGCGCTGCTTGCCCAGTCTTTGTATTCTTCTTGCTGTTGCTGGTATATCTGTCTCTTGTAATGATACTGGGAATTCAAACTCTGGTTGGGGTCACCAAAAGCATGAGGCCTAGCATTTGTGTGATATGCTGAAGCCAGAGATGGGCCTTCCGAATTCTGAGGGTAGACAGAATGCAAGGAACCCCTGCTAACTCTTTCAGATAGTGTCATGTGTGGGTTCATGTGATGTAGATCTGCCCCTGGGCCTCTGCTTCTGCCTGGTGACATTTTCAGCTTATCAGCAAGATCCTGATATTGAGAGGGTGATTTACCCCTTCCAGTTCTGCCAGGTGCTCGTCTCATCTGTGTCGATCTGCTGTCCTGCTGGGGCATGTAGTCTGGAGCAGCATCAGAGACTGCAGCTCCAGGGCTGGCATTGCCTCGAAAAGATTCATGCTTGATGCCGGCGGGATGACAATGGTCTCCTGTTTTTTTATTATTGAGACTAGCTGAGCTCTTTGACTGTTCAAAATCTTCTTCCTTTATTTGCCCACTGTGAGCTTTCATCTTTGTTTCCATGGATACTAAACCACCAGGGAGTATTACTGACTGGCTCAAGCCAGGGGCAAGACGTTCACTCCTTCCGCTTCTGGCCTCAGGACCCATGTGCCCCATGGAGTGAGGGCCAGGATCTCTTACAAGTTGCCTTAATGGAGATATGTCACAGATCACTGATCTCCTCTCTGAGAGCGCTCCCCCCTCATGGGCAGCAGACTGAGACTCCACATCAAACTTTCTAGCAATAGGGTAATCAGCTAAATTTATCTGCTTCATGTCTGGAGCTGCACTGCTAGGCTTCCTATCCCAGGGACCCCAGTGAGGGCCTTCCAGGAGGGACCCCATGCTTTTGTTTAAGAGGCTTCTATTGGTCAATTCATTGGTTTGACTAATTAAAACATTGGGCCTCATGGCTCCCTCCAAACTCCCAGCCATCCCAGAGTGCTCCTGTGCATTCCTAGAGTACCTTCTGTCTGGATGATGGTGGTACCCCTGTAAAACCTCCTGTAGGAGGCTTGGAAACTTCTCATTACGGCCTTTGCGCTCACTATGCCCTGGGAAATCCCCCTTTTCTTGACCAGAAGGATACTGTGGAAAGCTACCAATATTTCTCTGTATACCAGGTGCTATATTATCCTTGTAGCTGTATCTTAAACTGCCAGGAGACTTGGAAGATTCTGTTCTCGCAGGAAAATTTGGCCCAACAACTGCATGACCAGGCTGGCTGTTCCCCTCCCCATTATGGTTAGTGTTATCGCCACTTTTGCTCCCTTTACTTCCTCCTTGAGCTTCTTGTTGTGTCCCTGCATGCCCAGCTTCTTTTGCTCCACTAGTGTTAGCTGGTGCCTGAGGGGTTGTGGAAGCATCATCTTGTGCAGGTTTATCTTGTCCACCTGACTTTTCAACTCTTCCTGTCATGGCTTCCCGAGAGACAATCACCCCAACTGCCTTTTCATTCATTTTTGGGGCATTTTCCACAGCCACTACAGCTTCCTTCCCATCAGGGGAGGCCACATCTTCCCTAGCTGCAGGACTGCTGCTGAGTTTTGATGGCTCATTCTGAGAGCCTTGTGCTGGTGAGGAGTTGGGTCTCTCTAAATTACCCCCTTTGTAAGTGGTGTCTGAGCTGGTGCTCTGGCCACTCAGCTGTCTCACCCTTTCCCCATGATCCTCTGAACTACTGGAACAGCCACCATCCAGGGACTCTGCCATGGGAGACTTGAGTTGCTCCTCTGCCTGGGAGGAGCCTTCTGAGTTGGTGCAGCTGTCGGCCTTCTTGGAAGAGGATGATCTTTTGGAACTTTTTTTCTGAGGTGCCAAGGCATCTGAGAGCAACATGTGCTGGACTGTATTGGGCAGATTAGCCACTTGAGAACTTAGAGCACTCAGGCTGCTCAGTCCTGGATCTGTGAGCCTTTTTTCCTGCAGCCCTTCCAGTCCAAACCCCTTGAATCCACCTGCATGAGCATTGGGGCTTGGCATCATAGATGGTGTAGGACTAAGCTGAGGCATCATCTGCAGGATTCGGTTTCTAGAACCCATGGACATGTTGCCTTGCCCACACTGAAGATTTTCTCCACCTGGCATGAGTGGAGAAGGGGTAGAGCTGCAGCTTGGAGACTGAACTACAGATGCAGCAGGAGATGGATTAGAGATTGGACTGAAGTTTTGGTGGAACTGCATCGGTGACCTTACAGGAACTTCAGTCTGGCTGTACTGTCCCACTTGACTTTGAAGAGAGAGTTTCGTGGCAGCATTTGAATACTGCATTACGTGCTGAGGTGGGTGCTGTTGCTGCTGCCCCTGCTGCCCACTTTGGGGCAGCTTAGACTGCTCAAAGCTTTTCATCGGTTGAGTTTGAAAGCTGTAGTTTGACTGGGTCCCATAGGCCTGTGCATTGGAGCCCACAGCATGGCCTTCGTACTGCGACCCAGAATTCACATTGTAGCTTCCGTCATAATTCTGTCCTGACTGGCCAAAACGCTGTGGGGAAGGGAAAGAGGAGGAGGAGGATGACGAAGGTGGCTGATAGTGTTGGCTGAACTGACCCACTCGTAACTGGTAGCCTGAAGCAGAGGAAGGCAGGGTGGATGGACGCTGCATTGGCTGCAAGTGTGAGGTGCTAGAAGCAGACTGGCTGGAAGCCTGGGGTAAAGGCTGATGAGATTGATAGATCTGCTGTCTCAGCTGCTGCACCTGCTGCTGCTGGCTAGAAGCCTGCTGCTGATACTGGGCACTCCCTGGAGAAAAAGGACCAGTATAATCCTGTTGATAGTGGGATACACCCCCAAGGGTCGAGTGCTGTGTTTGGAACTGGCCCACATGTCCCTCACTCCCATACTGACTCCCAAAGCTACTCCCTTGAGGGGGCCCATAGCTCTGTACTGGTCCGGAAGGCCTGCGCTGAGGTGGCTGCTGCCCTCCTGACACCACTGGATCTTTGTTGGCAGCCATATAGTAAAACTCTCCTGCTTCTTTTCTGAAACCTTGGTAGCTCTGATGGCCAGAGCTCTCACCAGGCATCGCTGTAGAGGCTCCTGTTGCTCCACGACGTCCACTGCCAGCACCTCCTCCAAAGCTCTGGAACATCTGGGCCTGCTGGCGGGGGCTGAACTCTTCCAGTCGGGATGAAGTGTGCACTTCCTGCGGGTAGCTCTGCTGGTTTCCGTGATAACTACTTTGCTCCCGAAAGGACTGCATGCTGTTCAGCAGCAGAGCGGTAGCTCGAAAGCCCTCCTAAATATGGAGAAAAAGAGAGGGGGGAAAAAAAAAAAGGTATAATATGTTTCCCAGTCACACCAGTACCCCACTCAATTTCCCTGTTTTAACAGCAATTAAAATTTAGTATTTCTCTCCTACTTCCTGGTACACCAATGTTTAATCCCTCTTCTTGCAACCTGCCAACCTTCCAGGTAATGCAGGCCAGTAGCCTACTACCAGTTGGAGCGCATTTCCAGCATTAGTATTTCCCCACCATCATTTACTAACCGGCTGTGTTTACGTGCCCCTGAAAAGAGAAGCTTCCAACAATATTTGCAAAGCAAAGGACAGCAATCCTCACTCTCCAGCTATTCCCTATGGCTAACACCAGGAATAATCCAAGTATTTTGCTGCCACGTTGAAAGACACGACAAGAACCCTGCAATGCTTTCAAACTACACTTGGATTTACAGGAATGATATCCAAGCTCCATGCTTCACACTGGGAAAGATCTCTATTAGCAAACAGTCAAGATACAATTGACCCAAGCTCAAACCAAGATAACCCAATGAAAGAATCTATGTGAACGTGTGAAAGAACTGGCACCAGCACACTCAATGCTCAGTTCCTGAGTAATTCCAGTGACACTTCTAGGTGAAAACCAACACAAGACAACACATCGCATTTTCTCGCCCTGCCATCTGCTTTGCTTACAGGATGGAAAGTTGAAACAAGTTCACTCTATTTGAGCAAAATAGCCTACAACTTCATCCCTTAGGACTTTTATATTACCTTGAATGAAGCATAACTGAAAACATTTGTCAGTCAGAATACATATTTTGGAATACCATGTATGATCATCTACATTTACATAATCAACTCATAAGTAAACAAACTCCAGGAAGGCTCTCTTATGTATTTCAACATATTATTCAGTATGTGGAATTATGACTCACCCTCAAGGACTGGACCACAGCTGCAAAATTGTTCTGGGACCCTGGCTAGTCCGTCTATAAAAGCCTGACACATTACTAGATGCATTAAGAAAAGTACGATAATGAACAAGCATGTGCACCTACACTGCCTTTAAAAACCAAAACCAACCAAACAAAACCCCCAAATTAGCAAATGACAAAAGCATTTCATGTCTGAAACACCTTGTAGTTTTCTCTTCCTGAAAAAAAATATGGATAAAGCCACCTGGAGAGACTCCTTCCTTTAAAAGAATGTTAACACAATGCTCACCCTTTTCCAGGAAACAGAACCCCAACTCCTCAGAATGGAGACTTCCTGGAAGACTTGCCTGCATTATATTTTCATATTTAGCCATGTTTTGTGTTTGCCACATTCAACTGAACCCATTGAGAATTAAATTCTAGCTTTGCACTTAAGTTTTGTTCAAGTATATCACCAAACTCACAAAAAGAACCCCCCAGCACACAAATGAGATGCAGGCAAGATTTGGTATCCTATTCTTTTCCCATCTGCCTCCCAAGGTTATTTTTTTTTATTAACATGTATGTTATCTACAGAAGGCTCTAACTCTACCACTAGAGTCTTTCATCTGGGTTTCTACTACCTGTGTATGTAGGCTACAGAACACACAGGCACAAAACCACCCCACAGCACTGCATGTCCCCACATCCCACAAGCTGCAACTCAAAGGCCTCTTTGTGCTGCAACCTTGGTTCATGCAGCTCGATGTACATAATAATATTACTAGAAACAAAAGGGAACTGTCAAATTGTTAATACTTCAAATTCTGTCTCTCTTCTTCTAGGAAGTCAACTTTACTGCTGTTTTAATCTTGTATTTTAAGTGTCACAAGAGAGATCTGCTGTTCTGCTGAACTTCCACTTTTTTAGCATTTTAAAGACTACATATATCACATGAATAACACTTCTATGAATGCTACACTGTGCCAAGCTGTCCAGTTCAGGCTTATTATGGATAAGCCCCTCCTTTTTCTGTATCATTCCTTTTGATGTTTCATCAGTTTGAAGCTCCAGCCCTATTGGGGTAGGACTAAAATTGGGATACCTAAGGCAAGCTACTTTCTTCCCTTTTTTGTGTGATGTGGTGTCAAGGCAAAAAACATGAGGGGGAAAAAGAGGAAAAAAACCATACATAGAAGAAAGTTATCAAGCTAAAGGTAAGAGAACATCTATTGTAACTGGCAGATGTTAAAAGCAGCTTCTCTAGATAAGCAGTTTGGGGCTCTGCAATCAGCAACATTCACGTGCTATGGAGACTGTGTGCACACCCTGGCTATCACGTGCTTGGCATCCATCCTCTTTTCATGAAAGCAACATTTCCATCCTCTCACAGGCTCAGTCTCCCACAGAATCTCAGACTCAGTTTTTAAACACAACTTCACCAAAGCTTACTTTGTATAGTCTGGACAAGACCTCAGGAAGCCTCTTCTGCATTACATCACACAAAAACTTTAATCTCTGATGATATTCATTCTCTGTAACCCTACCAACAGGCTTGAAAACTGCTACATTTTCAAGCTAATGTATGTTAACAATGCTGGCAAACATTTGTAGGACTTCTTCATTATTAAAAAAGAATAATTTTAATTATATAATGAATAGAAACAGCACAAGATGCTGTAAAATGCCCTTAAGAACAGAGATACAGTAAAGGTTGACCAAGGCACAAATTCTTATCCTCCATAATCTCACGCAATCATGTAACATTTATTTAGTCCAGAAGTTATATATGCTAACTCAAAACAGGGAGAACATATTTTTCTTCTTCAATTTATTATTTTTTTCAATCTTGGAATTTACCCTGACAAAAAAATAAGAAGTTTTCATCAGGACAATACTTGCTTTGAGTATCCCACAAGGAGCCTAACTTGAGTAACACAACCAGTAGAATAGCTGCCAAAAAGAAAAAAACCATTTCATTAATAACAGGCGTAAAAAAAGATAGGATGTGCTCTGACCCATTACATCACTGATAACTCAAGACATATAGCACACTTCCTGTCATTAATGTACTATAAATACAGAACTATTACAATTACTACTGCAATAGCCTTTCTTAACAGTAACAGCCCAGTAAAGTGCTTAGATGTAAGTGCTATGTTCTCAGCAAAACCACTGAGAATAATCCTCTGGACAAGCCTTGTTAATAAAATACATTCAGATAGATAAGGCCTTCAAAGTCTACCCACAACCACATGAAAAAAAGGATTTATGTTATTAATTTTTTACTGGAAGCCTTAAAGAAAACATTTTCAGCTAGTACATACTCCTCCTCATGCACGAAGTCAAGAGGACAATGCACCAGCTGCTAATTGGAGACTCACAACCATATAAAACTCAGTAATGATGGTACACAGCCGTAATGCCATCCCCAGCAGAAGGGACAAAGTTCTGCCTCCAAGAAAGTGCTCTATTAACAGCCACAAATTACACACATTTACAGTACTTTCCAACACACACAATATGCAAAGCCTTCGTTGTTCATTGAAAGGGAAGGTAAGTCTGGCACAGCTTTCACTACTCCAGTGTCACACCTACACTCCTGCTACACGTGCACACAGCTCTCTCAGTAAAGCTGCATGGCTTTAAAGTATTTATAGCCTGTAGCTGTAGAGCCATCTAAGCATATCCATCTAGACACTGCAGACTACACTCACTAGGCTAAGCACTTTCGCTCTGCTCCAACACACTCATTTCTTCCCCAATAGCCCAGTAATCAAAATTTGCCTTCGACCTGGCAGGAACAAAGGAAGCATGTGTGGCTGATAAAAAACAGCCTCACTTAGGCAATCACTGCACAGAAGTCTTGAATAGAAAGAAGCAATAGGTCCTCTTACCCAAATCTCAGACTTACTTGTGAAATATGTTATTTCGAGCAGTGTATCAATTTACCTTCCTCATGTGAACTTATTTTTAAGTATAATGCAGATTTTGTATCTTGTTTAATCATTTGAAACAGCCTTATAGAACTTTGTTACCATAGGAGTTCCTCAAAATATGAAGCTGCTGCATTGTGACCTCACTGTGAGCAAGATTATCTAATGTTAATCAACAGCATGCAAGCATCTTTCAATGATTCCTGCATGTATATTAGAGTGCCCCCAACCAGTGCTGATTAACAGAATTCATCAGTACTCCCACATCAAGATTACTCTGTGAAATGATCTTCTGCAATATACCATGCTAGGCTTTCTTTTAAAGCCACATAGATCTTTAAAACTCTTTTTGTCCTGATTATCAAAGACTGGACGAATAACAGGACAGCTGCCCAGATCTTCCCACGTAACACTGATGCCAACATAGTAACGCATCGCTACAGACAGCTCATAACAAGTGAGCTAGAAAGCAAAATACCATGGGGATATGCCTAATTCTTGACGATAAGCCTATGAAGGAGCAAATGAAACCACCACCAGCTCATTCAGTAGGACATAAGCGAGGTGTTTCCACTTCGTTAAATTTTCTTTAGATTTGGGTTGACTACCGTGATCCATCTGTGCAGAGAAGTCTCAGGCAGCAGTCAAATGCAATATATCTTTAGTGCTCTGTCAAAAGCCTCCCACTTCCTAGCATGCTTATCAGGAAAGAAAATGCAGTTACAGGCAGGTGACAAACAGTAAGATAGTATTTTCCATAATCCAAAATGTACACAAAGAAGTTGGGGGGGGGTTATAGAGCATCCAGAGTTCTGATTAAAATAGGCTTACTTGCTAAATGCTGTGCAAGTAACAGAGATGTATGTAAGATTGCAGCCATTTCTTGCCACAACTCATACAAAATGCAGAAATTACTGTTTTTGTCCCTCCCCATTGTATCTTCTTAAACTAGCAGAGAACACACATAACCAAAACAATCCCAAAAGCCGGAACCTGAGTATGAGCAATTCAGGGGCATATTTTGTAAGTAAACAATCTCTATGCTCCACGTTAAGCCAGATATAGTGGAACAAAGGATTTCCATGTACTGAGTATCATTTCTATTGCCAAGGCCAAGTTGCTAACCCTCATTTCTGCAGGTACGGAGTTATTACTTGCACACCTGATCAATGGCTGGGAATAGACTGACCTTGTTTCATTTTTGGAGGAACACTGCTGCTTTTAAGAGAAAGCAAATCAGCCACCAATGCCACAAGTAGATGACTTTAAAGATCAAACCTAAGATTGCATTTAACAAAGTAACAAATATAACTTGTTTCTTCTACATTTGATGACTTTTTAAAAGAAAAGGGAGAGTAAGCAAGACTTGTTTGCAACATTAGGTGTGGTATAGAAGTAAACCAAGTCAGCCCTTCAAACAGTCACTGGTTTGTCCAAGCAGTAACATGCACTGCTCACTTCTTTCAAAAAGTCATGTTTCTGATATTATTCACCACCACACTTTTAGAGAAAACAACAGTCAGATCTGGCTCTCACCAAGCCATCATGGTATATTCTGTCAAACAAACCTTACTACACCACTCAAAGCTGAAACAGGATACAGTTAATTATCACTGAGAGCACCAAACCCTATGGAAGTAGCTAAACTGACGTATCTCATAAAGTATATAAAAAATTAAATTAAACCCAGAATACTGCATTAATGGAAACCTAATTTTATAATTCTAAAAAATCACAGCATGTCTTAGAAACACCCATATGTAGCGGTTACACATGCTTAAGTATCTATTAATAACACATATTAGCAACACATCTTGCAAATCACTGGTAATACTGGTCTTGACAAAAAAAACAAGACACCAAAACTTAATTTTGCCCTTCCTAGTGAAAACTTTTATCAAAAAATTTCTCAAATGAGCTACAGCTTGGCCAACTAACTTCCATCACCTCACAGAGATACTATGCCTTCTTTACCAATATGTCTGTACAGCTTTTCAGAAAGTCAGTATGTATGAGCTTAAATCCAAACAATTAAGGAAATGGTTCTCACAGAATGGGTGAGGAACAGATGAGCGTGGCAGAAGGAGCACAGTGAGCTTTGTCAGTTGAGAGAGGGGAATGCTCTGGGGATTATTGTGCTAGGTAAGATCTACATTCACTTATTTTTCCATACATTTCCTTAAGTGACCACAGAAAAAGCCCAGCCATAGTAAGCCTGAGTCACTGTACCTTCCTATCTCACAGGGGAGATGCAAGCAGACATATTCAGAGCATTCAACGGCTATAATAAAAGGCATAATGTAAACAAACAACAAAGAATAATCAAATTTTGCATGTGGCTATTATTTGGCTGCTGCTTTCTTCCCTCACATCCAAAATATTTTTTTAAAAACCACTTGTATAACACCAAATCAGAAATACAGACTTCTTTGCATCTGAAAGTCTTCCTTACTCGCTAAGTGAACAAAACTAAAATAACATCTCCAGTTTAGCTTTGCACTTTTAGTGAAGTGTACTGTTAAATTCATATTCCTAAACATGAAGAAAGAAGAAATTTGACAAGAACAACTTCTGTTGTAAGCCAGTACTTAAGTTGTAGTACTATGAAAACATGTATTTCTAGAAATATAACTAATGATCAAAGTTCAGCAGAATTTTGGCTGGTTGTATATATCTGATTTTATTATTATGCCATTGGTTCTCAGTCTCAATCAACAGCACAGATGCACTTAAATAGCTTTCAAAAATCTACCAACCTCTTGCTGAAAGTTATCCATCTAAATTTTAACAGACACTGCTATTTTAATAAGAACCTATGCAAATCAGTCAGATTTCATTTTATGTCAAAGATTAAAACAACAGTTTTGGTTTCACATCTAGGGTCAGTCTTCTCCAGCCCAATTTAAGAGGTTCAGCCTCCTCTATGGCGTTGACACAGCCATTCACGAGCAAGTCTGATCAGGAAACCGATACGGTCGAGAAAATTCTGTGAGGGGAAAAAAGCCATTTCTGACCTGACAGATCCATTCACTGTATCATTACACAAACATCTGTACCAGCAAAACGGACACAGCAGGAACTGTTTTAAGTGGCCTGGCTACTGAAGGGCACTTGAAATCAGGAGTTCATATTTAAAAGCCTCCTCATCTTTACACAATAGTCAAACTACCCTTCCTAACATGAAAATGAAAATAATACTGAACCCTCAGCTCATTTTTTTTTTTCCCACAAGCTGCAGATCACCTGACTGCACATCCTAATCCACCTCACTAGTCCTCTAAAAATTCTGGCAACTCTTACATACCTCCTACTGCAAATTCACCTGTGTTCATACCTCCAATTTCTTCAAGCAGTCAAACATGATATCTGCTTTGGCAATATAGCAAAATCTCAACATCCACTTCAAGAACAACTTCTGATTTACTCCTTCTCAGACATGCAAGACATGAAGATCAGCAAAGGCATCACAAGTCTCACTAAACCTTCACCTTTCAGTTACAAAACAGTGAAAAGGAGAAGTCAATTATTAATTGCAAGAGGAAAACAGGAAAGCTTGAACAGGGTTGTCAGGTTCTATCTGCCCAAGCTCTCACTTTCTGTGCAAAAATTTATCCAGTATTTAAAATACTCAGAACTATACAGTGGGGAAAAAAACTCCCACCATCCTAACACATTCTTTTAAATTAACTTTTATGATTTTTCATACTAAGCAGTAGCCCCAGCCTTGATGACAAGTTGCTAAGATGAATACTCATAAGGGTCATATTAAATATTACCTGTAATACGTCTTTCTTTTCTATTCAACAGAGTCTATACAATTAAATCTTTTTATTCTTTTTTACAATGCCTGGTGCAATGAGCCTGTAACTAAGACTCCTGGGAACTCCTCAAGGCAAATGAAGTAAATTGACACAAAATCTCTCTCAGTTATGTGCAAGTATTATCACAATACAGGCTATGCACTGTACACAGGAATTATATACATTGATTAGGATAAAACCATTGTGGAAGATAATACCACCTATTTACACTATAGGCAATAACATTAAAATCAGGTAGAAACATAACCTTGATCTACTTTAACTAACAAATTAAAGAATTACTGTTCAATTGCAGAAAAGCTGTACTCAAATTTACACCTTCCAAACCTCTTATAGATAGTTTTTGTTCCTTTAAGGCAAGACAAAAAAATTTAGCTTTAACACTTTCAATTTTCACTAGCCAAGGTTCTTATTCTTCCTACAAATTCAGCACTTCAGCCCTCTAAATCAATACAGATTTAAGAGGAATTTGAGTGTGGAAGGTCTGCAAATACTACTGCTACTGCACACTTAAAAAGAAAATACAGTCAAGGCCATATCATGTTTACTGATAAAAAAAATTAGAGAGCAACCTTATTTTTGCCAAACGTAAGAGCTGTTTGAACTTCTCTCAAAAAAAGTTTCAAAGCATTTGTAAGGTTTTCACACTAGAAGAACAACTTTTCTTTCCCCAACACGTCTCCTTGTCTCCTACAACCTATGTCCTCTAAATACCACTTTGCTCATTTCTCCACACTTCGGATTCCCCAGCATCTGCCTCATGTTGAAGCCACAAACTGAAGCAGATCCATTCTTACAGTAAGCTTTGTCTTCTGAGACTAACAGGGAGTGACTAAGACTACAGCCACACTTACATGGAGACAGGAGAAACAGTTCAGATTAATACAAAATAACTTTATACATTTAAATAATTCAACAAAGGGATTACTTCAGAGGTAAGACTATTTCAAGGAGGTCCTCCCCCTTCCTATCTACCCATCCCCAGCCCTGCAGGCTTTCTTTGAAATTTTCAGATTGGACCAGTTTCTTGAACCACCTCATTATGCATCCCCACTGTAGCTCCACTGGCATAACCAACAGACAGATGAGAGAGAGAGAAGGCAGCACACTGCAGTGCTGGAGCAAACAGCTCAGAACTCCTGAGGTTTATACTTAGCCTTGGCCTAAAGCACTTACATTGGTTCGTTCTCACCAGCTCCCCCACCGAGCCAAAATCTTTCAGAAGCAATCTTTCTATGTCAACTTTATGTATATAAAGTGATTAAACTTCTAACACACCTCAGTTAGAAGTCTGAAAAATCTGTTTTAAACTCAAGCCGCTGTAACCAACAAACTCCACATTTCCAAGTTCTGCTGCCATAGCCAAAGGCAGGGAATGTCAACAGCAGTCAGACCACACCACAGGCACAGAATTAACTCTAATGAGCGTAAGCAGTTCGGAGAAATTAACAGCCTACAATTAGAGATCTTCTCATAACTGGAGTTTAGAGCTTTCTTCTTCCCCACAGGATTTCTGTATCACCACATAGTGTCAGGAGTGTTTGAAGCTGGAAGGCTGACAGACAGAGCTTCTACTGCATGTATTCCATGTCATATCCTAGAGGATATATCCTTAAGGAAGTCAGCAGTTGAAAGCAAAGAGAAGGGATGAATCCAAAACCAGAGAAGAAAAAAAGCCTCTGTAAAAACCGATTAGTGGAGGATAACAAAGATACTGCACTCAGAGCATAACTTTTGGAAATGCCAGGGTTAACATTTTGAAGTAAGACAGAGGGAGCTTAGGTGGTCCACCACTCTGAAAATCAGTCCCACCATTCTCTTCAAGTTCCCGCACTCCTGCAGTCATTCATTTCGTACACCAGGGAGGAGAGGAAAAAAACCAGAAGACTCTACTGTTTCTGTCTCCACCTATCTCGCCTCATGAGGAGGTTAAATAAAGAGGTACAATTAACATAAACCATCCATGATGAATTACATATAATGACTTCATAATGCTAATAGTCCTAGCGTTCTATTACAAGAAAAGAAGGACTAGATCTCTTTTCTCCCCTGCTCTAAAACATCCCAACTTTCTATGGAAAACTGAAGTTTGCTACCTTGTTTCAGCTAGAAAGATGGCAACTAAACTTTCACCTTGAGAATTGTCCCTGATTTATTTCTTCAAGTCCTGTTAACCAACTGAGCAAAAGGACCTTACTCCTCAGCTTATTCCAGAAAGGCAATGCACACATAGAGCCAAAATTCCACAAGTAAACACAGATCAACAAAGTTTTTATAAACATTACAGTTCTGTGGATAAGCAAAGAAGTTTCTTTCCTAAATCCTCCTCCCATCCACTTTTAGGAGCTCCCTAACGCTATTTCTCACTGAACTGAGAGATGTGCTTTCGCTCGTGAGTTTGACCCAGGTTTACTGAAGTTTTCTTTTTCCACCAGCTTTGACAGGGTTTTGACTATGCTGCAAAGTATACATATAATTAAACCTCTTCTCCTCCCCTTGCTATTTTCAGCAGCTCTATTATGTATACACCCCCCTTTGGTTTTCCACAAATTCCACCTTTCAAACATAAAACAAGCTGTATTCCTGCAAGGCAAAAAGAGAAGGAAACAAACGAACACATGACAAGTCAAATTTCTATATCCTAATTGCAGGATACTGCCATCATTCAAATAAAAATGTACTCAACTGAGCAATTCTCAAGCAAGAACACAGTTTTATCTCTGATAACCAGAATATGATACCTAATGTAAAAAAGGTGAAAGACATCAAAGGTAGAAAAATACACAGAGCAAAAGGAAAAAAGGCCAGAATGCAAGAATCCCTGCTCTCCAAAGTGAACATGACATTAGCTGAAGTCAGAACTGTAAAGATGCAGAATACCACACTGCAGTGGACCCCCAGCTCATCACCAAAACCAGTGCCCTACCACAGCTGGCAAACAAACCATTCCGCAGCAGAGTTCTCTTTATGCACTCGCAGAGTAACATGGGATGAGATGTTTCCCCATTAAAATGCAGTGATTTAGATGGAAGGGAGATAAGGACAGCATGGTTCAGTTTTCTCATGCAAAATAAAAAGCATCACTTTGGAGCAATTCCCAATTATGCTCCTGCTACTTCCGCTCTCCAACAGCACAGAAGAGAATCTGCCACTCACTCAGCAATGCCCAGCAATACAAAGGCAATCTGCTACCTCCTTCTGTAATGATGTTGCCCAACTCATTTAATTTATTGCCTGTTAAGCATCTATTATTGTTACACTTACCAAGACCTATCTAAAAGACCAATTATATGTAGCAACGTGCACAAGGTATGGTCAGGATCAAAAACATCAGAAAATCAGATGTACACGTTTCATGCAAAAATGTTGGAGAAGGGAGAGAAACCTCCCCACCTCCACACATGAAATGATATAGGGAAAACCTACAGTGGGCAAACCAAAACTTACACAACATGACAGAACACTGTTGAATTCATTGTTTTTTCCCTGAACGCAAGATGAGAAGCAAAAGGGAATGACATGGTTTACAGTGTCATGGAATCCTTTAGCTTGGAAAAGACCTTAAGATTATAAAATCCAACCCCTCTCATAGAACTGTCAAAGCCACAACAAAACCATGTCCTAAACCACAATGTCTACACATGTTTTTAAATATCTCTAGGGATGGTGACTCTGCCACTTCACTGGGGAACCTGTTCAAATGTTTAACTTCTTCAGGTAAGAAATATTTCTTAATATTGAATCTAAACCTCCCCTGGCACAACTTGAGGACCTGTCCTCCTGTCCTACTGCTTGTTACTTGGGAGAAGAGACTGAATTCTACCTGGTCACAGCCTCCTTTCAGGCAGCAAACAAGGTCTTCCCTGAGCCTCCTTTTCTCCAGGCTAAACAACCCCAGCTCCCCCAGCTGCTCCTCCTAAGATTTGTGCTCCAGACCCCTCACCAGCTCCATCGCCCTTCTCTGGACATGCTCCAGCCCCTCAATGTCCTTCACGTAGTGAGAGGCTCAAAACTGGACACAATATTCAAGGNTGAATTCTACCTGGTCACAGCCTCCTTTCAGGCAGCAAACAAGGTCTTCCCTGAGCCTCCTTTTCTCCAGGCTAAACAACCCCAGCTCCCCCAGCTGCTCCTCCTAAGATTTGTGCTCCAGACCCCTCACCAGCTCCATCGCCCTTCTCTGGACATGCTCCAGCCCCTCAATGTCCTTCACGTAGTGAGAGGCTCAAAACTGGACACAATATTCAAGGTGCCTCTCAAGTGTACAGGGGCTGGCCACACTGTATCTGACAGGAGCCAGGTTGCCGCTGGCCTTCTTGGCCACCAGGACACACGCTGGCTCATGTTCAGCTGCTCTAGACCAGCACTCCCAGGTCCTTTTCCACTGGGCCGCTTTCCAGCCACTCTGCCCCCAGCCTGCAGCACTGCACGGGGCTGTTGCGATGCAAGTGCAGGACCTGGCACTTTGCCTT
>VXBT01013580.1:46706-72039 GCA_013400235.1 Oriolus oriolus
TAATAAATCATACTCCCTTTTTTGTTGTGGGTTTTTGGGGGATTTTTTGTGGTTTTTCTTCACAAATAAACTTTGTGACCATGGTGGAAATACCTCTTAAAAGTGGCCTGGGCAGGACAGACGGCAAGCGCCAGTCCAGGCGCCATCCTCCAGCGCAGCACAGGCACCAGCAGCCCTTCTGGGACACAACCACCTGCCGTGGCCCCTCTGCACCCGCCAGGACTGGAGCAGGATGAGGTGCTGGGGTGAAAATCAAGGGGTGGCAGTGGCCACAGGAGAGGTTCTGGGGGACATGGCAGGAGGGGGATTGCAGGGTAAGGATGGAAACAGGCAGATGCTGTGGGTTGTGCCTGAGATACGCAGGGAAGGCAGTGCTGAGAGCCACCAGGCAAGCAGGGCCACGCAGAGTGAACCAAACTCCATGGCAGAGGTCTGGGAGCTGTGGGCTGGGCAGAGGTCAGGCTAATCAGTGGGCACTTGGGGCTTTTTCCCCCCACCTGAGGATCAGAAACCACTACTATAATACAATTCAAGTAAAAGTGGTCAGAGTAAAGGTAACAGGGCTGTATGTAACGCCCAAGCAAGGCAATAGGGAAAAGAGTGAAGTTTTTGATTCCCTAGTGTATTTTTAGGTTTTAGGTGCCCTGGGGAGGGGAAGACAGACTGGGGTAGATGAAAGAAAGGCCAGGAGACTTTGATGTACTCCCAATACAAGGCAATGCTCGGATGTTGCTCTGGGAGCAAAAGCTGATGATACAAGACTTCTGTAGTCATTTCTGAAATGAAGCCTAGAAGAAAAAAAAGGCTTATTAGGTAGCTATTGGCTTAATGTGACCTGGAAAGTTGTAAGATTTGGGGCTTTTCTTGTTTATTCAGCTGGTGCATTTTTTTCACATCAATTTCTCAAAATTTAACACAACCTCAAACATGTCAGTAAATAAGCTCAAAAAAATAAAAATCTGTTATTTGTGTTTAAATTTTTTTTTTTTCACCTTTTGAAGCAAAGCAGCTCAAACACTTACACTGTGTAATCATGCCTGAAGGCCAGGAATTCAGAGGAATAAGTCAAGGGCACAGCCACAGCCAAGTGAAATTAAAAAAAAAAATTCAAAAAAAAATAAACTGCGCTAATTGCAGACGTTATATTTATGAAGTTATTGGAACTGCAGAGCCAAAAGGAAGACAGCTTGTGATCCTCACAGTGTGTCCACTCCTCTCTCCAACCTCCATCCCTGCCCTCATCAAGACCTACAAAGCAATTCCCATCGCCATGCTGACCTGGAAGGGAGGAGAAAACAGCACTACCATCGTAGCCTGCCCCTTCCACAACCTGCCAGTGCGGCAGGAGGGAAATCTGTACGTGGAGCGAGCGAGAAGCGAGGAGGAAGCAATCCAGATCCCTGCCATGAACCAGCTGGCAAGTACATTCCCAACTTGCTGCTGCTGGACAGTGGGAGCAGCCCATGAGTGCCTGAGGTGCCCCAGAGGGCTGGCACCAGCACTGGAAAACCAAGACAGTTGTTGGAAACTTTTGTACCCCAGCAGCTCTCTGTGCTTCCAGAATAAAATCCAGGCATCCAGAACATGGTCTTCCAGGTGGGAGTTCCTCCACAGCCAAAGCCTCTGTTCCCACTCAACTCTGAATCCCAGTGCCTTGGGGCATCATCCCAGCCCTGGCAGAGCCACAGCGTTAGGGAAGATTTCCCCTGTTGTTTTACGGTGTCTCCGTGCCAGTACAGCAATAAACCAGGCTGAAATGGATGGAATAAACTCTCCTTCCTCTGCCTATGAGAGGGAGGTAAAAGGTATGAATTGCAAGCAAGGAGGTCCCCATCCAATCTCATATCCTTCAGCAAGTCTTGCTCCTTGTTTGGCCACAAGTTTACTACAATTTTTGTATTGACTCCTTTCAATTTTTTTTCTATTTTTTCCACCCTGCTGACTGTGTGAGAGAAAACCTCCATGTTTATCCCACTCCTTCTCTCTCGGGGAATCTCTCTCAACCTGCCCGTAGTGGGGAGGCAACATGGCTGCCAACACGCCAGGATGCAAGGTGAGGAGGTGAATGGGGAAGAAAGGGAGGCACAGGCATTTGTTGGGAAGAGGAATAAAGAAGCGGGAAAGAGCGAGGAATCCAACACATGCACACCGACTAGCATGGGCTTGCTCCAGCTCGGCCCACGACGCAATTACCTTACTTGGAGGCTGGCCAAGCCTCCCAGGTTAAGTCCCTCTGCACTTGTGCAAAATGCTGTCAGAGCTGCCGGGACTGTGAATACTCAGGGCTCTGGTAGCATGCCTCATCCAAAAAGGAAAAAGGAAAAAAAAAAGAACAGAGACAGGGCAGGGACTGAATGGGCTTATTTTCACACAACTGCAATTGTTTTGTTGATGCGGAAAGGTAATTAAAAAAAGTTCTGATTTCAAACGTGCCACAGAATTCCCAGAGCCCGGAGGCTGCTGCTTAGAGGCAGATTAATCACACTGAATTCTCCATCTAGATATTGCATGCACTCCAAACTCCCACCGCTAATAGCTCTAATATTCTCCTCAGCGTGTGCATGCTGCTGGTGTTATGTTCCAGGAATATTAATTCCCCAACTCGAGCTCCTTTCGCTTGCGCATGTACCCTAAAGGCTTGCTGCCGGGCACCGGGAGATTATGGAAAAGAGAAAACAGGGCTAGAGGAGAACCAGGGTGCAAAGGTACTGGCTGGAACTCCTCAAGGAAAGTCATTAATGTTCTTTGGATAAGCAAGCCGTCCAAATAAAATCTACCTGAAGGCCAAGTTCTTTAAACAAAGACAGCCAACTACACATGCACAAGATGGTTGAAATTAAAATGAGCTCCCAGTGCTGGCTTTGTGTTACCCGTTCCCACTACCCTGAGACTTGCTCAAAATCTCAGTCCTGTTAATTGTGAGCTCTGAACTAGCGGTTTCATTTATGTCTTCTGCTGCTGTCTTCCCCCAGCCCCCCTTACCCCCAAGCAAGGCTTCGTGCATCTGAAACTCTTGCTGCCACACGCTAGTAACAGTGAAAATACAGCAGGTTGTAGTGCAAGCATCCAAAGAGCAGGTAGCACTTTACACAGCAAGTCCCTTCTACCCCTAGCAAAACTCACAGGCCAGGGGGTTCATGGTCCAGTTCAAGGCATCCCCAAGATCCTCCTTCCACACAGAAATCAGAAAAGGGGAAGATAAAGGCAGGAGAGAAACATATAATTTTTCTTTGCATTCAACTAACTGCCATTCCTGGTAAGCAAGCCAGTGTGTGTGTGATCTATACACAAGGCTAAAAGGCCAGCTGCTAAGCTTTAAAACCAATGCATGAGAAGTACAGTTGAGAAGTACATTTAAGATGCCTATGATGTAATTTTCAAAGCTGCTAAATGCCCAACGCTTCCAGTGCTGTTCAGCAAAGGCTGCAGGTAGTCACCAGATTAAAACACATTCCCTAAAACTGGCCATACCAGGACTCTGGAAATTACCATGCAGAAGAGACCTCAAAAATGGATGGTGCCGGTCATGTTTCCATTTAGTAGGATTACTTGCTTGACAAGAAGCTGTCATGGGCATGATTTTCTTTGTCAAGCAGTCAAAATATGTATCTCCATGTAATGTAAATCAGCATATTTATGTCAATGCTGGAAAATCAAAAGGGGTTTGCCCCTTTTGTTGCAGGTGTTTCTGATAAGCGAACCAGTACGATACCTGAGTCATAGGTTAAACTGGATGTTTAGGCCAGCCCATCAGCTGTTTTCACAGTTTAGAACACTCTAGCTAGTCTCTGGACTAAAATCTGTAACACCACAGGTGCACTGGCATAGGTGGTGGCCCTCCCCACAATCATGGCAGGTCAAAAAGAAAAGGCACATCTTTATGGCTAAATATTTTACATGGGGGCTGTTGTTGCTGGAAGAGAAAAGGATAGGAACATTTTTGAAGCTTCTTCTCCTTGCTATCTGTACCATGCAGGTCTACAATCATATGTGTGCCTTGAACTCTCAGCTAATTCCTTAAACTTGGTTTCTGCTGCAGGGAGGGAAAGGACAGGACTCCAACTGAGGCACTGTCTGTATAAGGCCCTTGGGGCTTAACTCTGCTGTAGCGGGCAGGGAGAGGCATGGGCTTTCTCCACTGTGATAAACCAAGGCACTGGCATCGCTCCGTGTAGCTTAGGTGCAAATCTGTGATCCTCTTTCTCTCTTTGTGCACAAAGAATGAAGCTGATAGCGAAGCTGACATCTAAATCCTCACTATTGCACATCTGAGATAACCCCAGTTGGTTTTGTTTTTCAAACTCAAATATATGAGAAGGGAGAAAGACAGAAGGATTTCAACCCTTGTCAAACCCTGTCGCCAGCCCCCTGAGTTACAGATCTGTGAACTCTTACATGGGATGAGGGCTCTTTGCTTTTATCTCCCTGTGCAGCGTGTGTCCTCAGCCCTTCGCAAACAGATGTTTTGCCCTCTGAAAGGGAATAGAGGGGGGGAAAAGAGAGCATGAGCACAGGGGAGAGAGAGAGAGAGAGAGAGAGAGAGCAAAAGCGAGCATGAGCAAGAATGCTGTCTGCAGATGTCAATCAGGACTTCAGTCTAGGTCTAACCTGCCAGTCCTGCAAAAGGAGGATACATGAATTTTCTAGTTGGATAGTCAGTGTCATCAAACAAGAAAATTGTGAGGTTTAGATTGTAATGCAGTCTCACATTCAGTAAAAAGGCCTTGCTACATGGAGATGTTGTGGGACTGAGGAGCCTATTCCTAGCACCTTAAAAATTAAAATTTCACTACAAATAACCCAAATGAAATGGTCAAAAATAGTACAGCACTTCAGACCGTTTTTGTAGAGCATGGTAGTATTTGGCAAGGGGAAAGTGATTGTAGGTAGAATACTGTCAGGTTTGGGGAAAGCTTTCTCTGCATTTAAAAAAATTATACGAAGGAAAATATTCTTGGGAATGAAGTCTAATGATTACATGTATATAGAGTGTCATCTCTATCTTGGCGTTCAACAGAAATCAACTCCCCCACGCCAACACCCTCCCCTCCAGCCACCCACCCTGATATTCTTCTTCACCACTTCCCACCCATTAACCCAGTACCTGCAGTGCAGTGTTCAAGTGGGACTGGCGGAGCTGCTGCCGCTGTCATCTCCTCGGAGCTGGCAGTCACCTGCCAATCTCGCCCCCACTTCCTCCTCCCTCCTGCTCCCCCCCACCCCTCGTCAGTGCAGCTTTCCCTGGGGATAGATCTCTCTCCCCCCCCCTCCACCAGCCTGACAAATAACTACTGTTAACTCAGTAATATCCCCCTCCACGTTTTTTTAATTACCAGCCGTCCACAGGGCACGAGACTCACGCATACAGGGAGAAACGGGCCAGAGAGGCGGGCTAGCAACAGGGCATCGGAGAGTTTGGGCTGATGTGGGCTTCAGCCGGGAGACGGCTCTTTGTGCTCCATCCGTGTGGCAGGGCTGGCACAGGCAACCTGCAAACCCCCGCGGGACACTGCCATCCTGGGCACGGGCACACGTAATGTGCCACTGTGCTTGGGGAGACGGGGACTTGCTCCTGAGAGGGCTGGTGTGGAAAGCTGCTCCAGCAGGACAAGGGGATGCTCTGCTACACCAGCTGAGGAAGCATCATCCAGGACAGTATTTGTTTATATGGCATTTTAAATGAGAACCAGAAAAAAGGGGGGAGGGGAGAAAGGGGGAAAAAAAAAATCAGGTGCATTTCTGTTCGTGTATCTTTACCAAATACATCTCTCTTTTCACATATGAAAAAAACCTTTTTTTTTTTCCTTTGTAGGACAATAGCTTTATTTTGCCTTTTTTTGTGTGAAAATTCATCGGTCTGTGGCCTGAGGCTTTTTCTTAGCCTTTTATTAAATGGACATGGCTTGCTGAACTTTCAGACAACCTCTCCACCTAGTATTTGTTTGTTCACGCCCATTTACACTCTCTTGATTTTTAACAGGTCTGAATAAGGCTTATTTTTTTAAATACTCGGTTAATGAAGTTTTATCTGAATAGTCATAAGCCTATTAGTGCTCAAGTTGTGCATCGAATCCCCCCTCCCCCCTAGAGGTTAAACAAGACCAGAAATCCTTTTGTATTCGAAATAACACGCTGGGAAGAAAAGAAGCAAAGAAGGATAAAAAAGCCCAAGCCCCCCATTAGGTCCCTTTTAAATCATAAAGAGACACTGGAAAAGGGGCATAACGCAAGGCGCTTTCCCCCTTCCCCCCTCTTCATTCTTCTCCTCCCTCCTTTGTAGGTCACCTTTACTATGAAGACATTGATGCTTCAAGTCTTCATTTGCTTAAATAAAGGAGTAAGTTCAACACCCCGATCAGGTAACCACTGTACCCCAGGCAGGCAATGAAAGGGAAGGGACATCCAGGGAGGGAGGCACTCTGCCTAAGGCGAGGACTGGCTCCTCAACACATGAGTGGGTCTGGGGGGTCTTCCCTGGCAAACAGCAGGCGCTTTTGGAAGAGGACAAGTTTGACAGCATGGCACTGAAAATGCTGTGGAAGGGGAGGAGACAGACACGCTGTGCTGAGGGATGGCCCCATCGCTGGCCTCTGCACCCTGGGAATGGCTGAGGGCAGCAGTCGAGGGCAAGAGCACGGCAGTCGTGGCCTAGGAGTCCTTTGGCAGCCACCCCTCCATCCCGGCAGAGCATCCTGGCAGACGAGAGAGCCCCCGCTCCCCTGAAATAAACAGCAGCCTTCCCAATGCTTCATTAAACTAACACAGCTTCCCGCCATTGCCCCGGCAACCGACACAGGCCTCCTGTTTGCCAGCTGGGGGAATTAAAGGAAGCCTGGCAGCCAGCCCCTGGCTCCTCCGAAAGCTCCCCGTACACAGTCAGAAAGCATCCCTTGGCAGGGGAGGGGACCAGGTGGCCCTCAAGGTGCCAGCTGAGATGGGGGGGTCCAGCCCACGCCCACTCTCACAAGCTGCAGTCCCCAGGGGGCCAAGGACCCCACCATTGCCACCAGCACTGCTGCTGGAAGGCAACACAAAGCTGGAGGGCTCACCAAAACGATCCCTGAACTGGAAAAGGACTAAATAACCCCTGGATGGTCCAATAGCACAAAGGTGGACACTGTTCCCCTCCACGGCATCACCTCTGTCCACATGCAATCAATAGTTCACGTTTATTAGCAACACATTCCTCTTGCTGCCCATCCGCCAGCTGAGTGAGCAAATTATATCCTCTTGTCCCTGGTTTTCCTCCTCTCCCTTAAACTACACATACTGTGGGGTAAGCCTTAGTGTGACCCCCACTCCCTTCAGCCCCTTGATGAACAAAGAAGGCGCCACAGACCACCAGCTGGCCCCACCCTTTGCTGCTCGCCCTTAGAGAAAGCTGTTTCAGGAAGAGCTCCGAATGGAGCTGTGTTGTACCAGCCTCAAGCACGTGGATGCCCTCCTCCTCTTCTACCTGTTCTCAATCCATCCATCCAAAACACGTAGATGGGCCCTTCAGGCAAGGCAGAGACACCCCTCCACACGTCCTCAGCAAAGGAGCTCTGCCCAGACCCCAAAATCAGACCTGCTGGGCTGGTGCGGGTGCAACATGCCAGCTGCTTCCAGCACCTTCTCCCCACCACTGTCCCAGGCCACCGGAACCACAAAGGAAGCTCGGCAAATTGGTGAGGAGAGGAAAACATCTCACTTCACAACAGCAACGAATAAGGCAGCACTATTCATTCGCTCGGGCATCCACATCTATTTTGTCCTGTTTTCCATGACTACTGGCTGTGAGCAGAGGTCTCACAGGGAGGAGCATTAAGTATTTATTCCAGCTCTTGGTTTTGTCAGCTTCTGATGCCACCAATGTATTTCGATTCTGCTTGAAAAACTACATTGCTTTTTTTATTTTTAATCCAGGGATCCCAAAACAACCCTACAAAGGCACCTCCAGTCTCCCCAGCAGTAGCCTAGCTTTCCATAGCTCTGCAGCACACATTTCATAACAAACTTAACTCTTTCTGGAGAGACCCATTTCAGTCCCACCTCTGAACAATCTATGTCCTACTCCTCTCTTATTTTGTGATGACATTTAGCTTTGTGAAATAGTACCTAACTACATTTAGAACAACTAAGAGAAAAAAAAAAGGAGGAAAATAAAGAAATGAATACATTCCAGATTCCAGCCACAGCTCTGCACTGCATGAGGAAGTGGCACATGGAAAATGTGGAGCTGTTTATAAGCATTAAATAACACTCCCTAGCAATCTTGCAGGGGCAAACATAAAGGTAGTGACTCCAAGCAGCCTTACAAAAGTTAGCACAGCGATACCCCCTCAGTGACAGAAGACAGCACTGTAGTTAAAGGTGTCTGAGCAAATCTTGAGCAGAGGGAAACAGGGGTAGGAAAATACAATCAAACACCTTCCTTCAGTGCAAAGCTCTCAAAAAGAACTGTTACAGACTGTGAAAGGGGAGTCTTTGAGGTTAAAGGGACTGTAAATTATAGTGGGAAGAATACTGCCTTATCCTCCATGAGGGATGCAGAGAAAAGGGCACACTTTCTGCTACTTGGAGGAAAAATTAAAAGAGGAAGATGTGTGTGCAGACCACTGCAGGTAATGGCCATTAGACTGGGGAGCCTGGTAAAAAATTGCAGGCCTGCCAGTGGTCCTGGTTTAGCCAAGTCTCCTTCTTTGGAAGTTTTTGATACTGTCACCTTCTGGTTCTCACCTTGTGTGGGGCTCTGACCTTGCAAAAAATCACATGTACACACACAGAAAAAAAGGCAGGTTTCTATTTTTTAAGCTTTTCTCTACAGCAATAAAAGTCAAATCCTGGAGATTTAAAACCAAACATTTTCCCCAAGCATTTTCCCCAAAAGAAAGCCAAATTATATTTTGTTTGGTTGGTTTTTTTTTTTTCCCTTCAGGTATTGCCAGAACGTGGAGGGAGAGGAGGCTGACAAGTCCTGAGGCAAAGAGAGACCTGCAACAATCTGGACTGGTCTGTGCCCTGTCCCCACCTCTCCAACTGGGAAGCACTTGCAGCCTGCTGTTGCCAAACCTACTTTTATTTTTTCCATGCTCCTCACTAATTAAACCTTCAGTCAGGTCTCCCTCTCCTCCCACCTGGACTAGTTCAACTCCCTCCTTTCACATTTTTTTCATTCTTCTCCAGACCCAGAAGATTTAAGTTTCTCAAGTCTCAAAGTTCCCGGAGGACGGGGTGGGTAAGGAGCAGTCTCTTGGCTCGGGCAAAACACAGTCCCCCCTCCGGCTGCCCTCCTCTGGGGCTGGTTTTCCGAGCAGAAGAGATCGCTGTCAGCGAGCCAAAGGCGCGCTGGGGTAGGGGAGGTGCTGGTCTCCGTGTGCGCACCGCGTCCTCCTTCCTCACTGCTGCCATACATGATTAATCATCCCTGAGACACGCCTGCTGCTTCCCTCTGGCTCTCCAACAACCACAACAGCGGCGGCAGCAGCAGTTGAGAGCACAGAGACCTCCTCAGGTTCCCGGCCCCAGCCCAGCGAGCGTTTCCCAGCGGGGACCTCTGATCCTCGCACTCATCTCTCCCGCACATGCCGGTCCTGCCTCACGGCCTCGCAATTAATCGTTCCCCTCCCCCCTTTTTCAAACTCGGCTCATCTCCCACCCCTCCCCCACCCCCCCTCCATCTGTGTCTAATTGCATTTCATCTGTAGTCATTCTCTGGAAAACTCACCGGGAAGGTGTCCAGGAGACTAGCACAAGCTTAAACACGCGCTTGACACGGGGAGCCAGGGAGCGGCCCGCTGCCCTGCTGGGGGGGATCGGGGGCCCGAGGGAGCTGGTCCTCTCAGCAGCCCACCCCTCTGCTCCCTGCTCCCAGCCCGGGCAGGGGATGCGGTTCCGGCAGCTGGAGAGAGGCGGCAGGCAGCCAGGAAGGGCCGGTGAGAGCCAGTGGGGCAGAGGTGAGGCTGCTCAGATGCCGGCTCGTGCTCCACCGCGGGAAGCATTTGCTCCCTTTCTTCTCCGCCGAGCACCGTCGGCCTCCCCATGGGCTCTGCCGAGGCCAGCGTGGGGCAAAGGCAGGGGAGAGGCAAGGTCCCACGGGTACGACCTGCCCCCAGCATGATCCGGGGGCTCCCCTTGCTTCTGGCTCTGCAGAACGATGCCCCCATCCCCACACAGGCACTCTCCACTTGCATCACCGATGTTGCTGCCTTGACCAGGGCACACTGATGCCCGATGTGTCCCAGCTGTGTCTGGTGTGGCGTGCACATCCCTGCTGGTCTCACAGCTCCACAGTCCCACCCCATCACCTTGCTGCTGCTCTGATCCTGCATGGCCTCCTGTAAAATCCAAGTGTTATCCAAGGGCCTGTTCACCCTAGGAAGGGAGCGATAAGCTGGGCTCTGAGCGGGCAGCACACTAGGCACTGCACACCAACTTATGCAGTAGCCACTCTTACTCAACACTGCTGGAGCAAGCAGCTCAGCTCTTAACTGCATAGGAAAAATGCCCACACAGAAGAGTCAAGAACAGCTGGGAAGCCATAAACTCACACCCCAGCTTACTGCATGCCAACTTCCTTGCATCAGCAAGCATAAGTGCCCAGTGGTTTTACACTGAAAGCAAGGTTTCCTCCTGGAGAGGTAGGCCCTGAATGTGGGCTATCTTAAGGTTTTAGACCTTGGGTAGAAGATCTGCAGCCCAGGGGCTGGGCACAGACCACAAGTTCATTTTGCATAGGCTGGAGCCACCTGACTTCACACATCACTGTTGGATAATGTGAAGCTATGGACTAATGTGTGGCTGCCCAAAAGCCCAGCTTGGGTCTCAGCATGGGGAAGGCTCTCCACCTTTTCCACAAAGAGTCAGTCTTCCAGCTGTGGGAGGGTAGGGAATAAAATACTAACCCATATAACACCACCTTCAGCTTTGTCCATTTGCAGCCAAAACTCTGAAAATAAAAATTCACAGCTCAGATGAGGGTGACAGATTTATTTCAGTAGGCCAGCAACTCAAGACACAGACAAAACTTTTTCCATTTCTTTTTGCCATCAGTTCTACAAGCAGATCTGCTTCTATCCAGACTAGTGATATCACTAGGATAGTGATTACATCCAGGTAAATCCCAGGCTTTTCCTTTCACTTGCCTTCCATTGACAATGGTTACCCACCAAAATCAGTTCAAGAGCTGCAAACACAGAAATAAGCAACTGAGTCACAACAACTAGCAGGTTACCATTGAGTCACAGCAACACTGAATCAAGTAACCTTCTGATAGTTCAGGCAAACATTTTACTACTTACTGCAATGAAGAAAGATCACAGAGTCAAACTACTATAGCCCAGATGACAATTTATAATCTTATTGTAGTAAATCAACTTGCTGGTGATCGTCTGTTCATACGTTTTGCTCTGCCAGTATCACACTGAGTCAAATCTTTTGATTCCACCAAATGCCACAAGCCAAGTGCATTCTTGCAGTACAATTGCAATGCTGTTTGTGGTGAACATGCAAAAAACCTCTACATTTTTATCCTTTTAAACCCCTTCTCAAGACAATTATGCTAATGAAAAATGCTACATTGAAGCTGTTCATCTCCACAGGCCGATTCAACACAAAAATATGTAAATGCATCTTTAAATAAGCACAGAAATCATCCTGCCTTTTCCCTCATTCTTCCTGAGTATCGGACACTGAACCAAGAATCTGAGAAGTCTGGGTTTAGTTCCCAGTTTTAATGGAGACTTTCTGCACCATCTCAAACCACACAACACAGTTCTTTACGAAGCTATAAAATGGAGACGGTACTGCTTTTGACACAAAGCAAGGTAAAATACATGCACAAAAGACAAGGGTTGCATAAATAACTAAATATAAATATACACATCAGATTTACCTCTGGCCCAGAACTCTGACTCTGTAAGGTAGTCTACAGAGAAGGGTATTTCCCTGACGCTTTCCTATGTAAAGGAAACGGATACCTGTGAGAGAACAGACAGCACTCCATCTGCAGATGAATTTTACCTGCTTTCAATGCTAGTTTAGAGCCAGAACATGCTGGGAGTAAACAAAATCCATTACAAGACAACAATTTATGACAAGTGAGATCAACACATGGACTGAGGACCATTGAACAGGTTCCCCCATACACAGGAACATGACAGAAACTACCATCACCCTTACAAACTTGCAGAGGTCAATTGGGCGAGACAGAAACTTACCTGTTCTCCCACTGCTAGTTGCACTGTGCTCCGTGTCAACACACATCCTCCACGCTGGCAGAGGAAGTTTTTACTGGCATTGTCTGAACTGTATCGTTACAGTGCAATGACTGTCAACCCTGGCTCATCAGCACAGAGTTCTCCTTATCAGAGAAGGGATGCACAATAGGGAAAGAGAATTACGTTCACACGAGCAGTGTTTCTCCGATGCTCAGCATAAAAATCTAATCAAAATTGTACCAGAATGGTGATGTGAAAAGCACCCTGCCAAGTCAGTAATAAATATAAAATTCATATCTTACATTTCCACAATGTATCACCTCTCATTCCGCAATACTTTACGCATTGTTGGGACTCAGATGAATCCCCAAATCAGAACAGATTTGTACTGGAATCTAACATTTTTGTTGGCTTCACATTCATTCAAATTACAACCCTAAGCGAGAGTAGGATAACAGGCACTTAAAATGGCCCCGTAAATGCGGCAGCAGCCATTTTAAATGGGGCCCAACTCCTTCCAGCCGCCAAACTGATTCCCTGAAGATCATCCCCCACCCACCTTTCACTCCCTGAGCCCTGCATGAGGTCCTGTTTCCCTCTCCATCCACTTTGTGGCAGAGAAAAGACAAAGTGGTTACTTTAGGGTGCATAAACAGCAGTTTCTCCCCAGTAGGCCCGATTGATGATATCCTAAATCCAAACACAAACCATCTAGTTCTGGAGACTGCAGCCACCAAAACCTGAGCATGCCTCAGGTTTAAAGACAATAAACCTCTATCTTCTTGGTTTTCACCCTTCCCAAGCCATACCACTGCACAGGTATTATAAACAGCATCTGCAGAGATCAACAACTCTGCAAGAGTTGAGTGATCAGCAACAGTAACAGCTTTTCCTTTTTCTGAAGACCTTGTGAACTGGGAGAAAAGTAGAGATGGCAAAGAGTGAAAAGTCACAGTCCACCTCCCTGTGGCTCATTATCTTAACACCCATCACTAAACCCTTCTTGACAGATGCATTTGCCAACTACTCTGACGGGAACACTGAACAGTGCCATTCTTTCTCATCCTATCAGTATGGCTATGTGACAAAACTGTCCCGATTTTTGGCCCAAAGTTTCACCTTCTGAAAGACAGATGCATAAAAGACAGAAGACGTTGGAAACCGTAAGGAGCACTACAAGTGTTAATAGCAGTAGGTACCTTAAGACAGAAATGCTAATTGTAGTCCTTCAAGCATACCATACATAATCACTGCATGTCTAAGTGGGAAAAGCATCTTCTAAACACTCAGCGAGGACTAAGGTGTCTAAGCAAAGACCAGGTTTTCATGACTGCTCAAAAGCCTTGAGCAGTAGGTGTTCAGTTCTAAATTCTGAAGTCACCTTTAACAAGCCACAGATGATCTCAAACTCCTCTGCCTCATCACTAGTGGTAGCACAGCTAACTCAAGATGGCAGCAGTGAAATGCCTTGTAAGGTTTCCCTTTTGTCAATAAGGTTTTGGAGACCTTAATATTTTTCATATTCATATCTATTCACTTCTTGGGGTGCTGTCTACAAACCAAGTTGGAAGAAAAACCCCCTTGGAAGCCAGAATAATATGAATGGCTTAAAGCAGTCCACTCAAAGCAGGAAAAAGGAGCTACTAATACTTGGAGATGCTTCCAAAAAGAATTACATTATAAAGGTAGGAGTCTTCTGTAGTTCCAGGTACATTTATCTGCATCTGCACTGATGAAATCAGGACAGTTATTTCACCTCTGGCAGCAGAAACACAGCTGCAGCACACGCAAGAATCAGCTCCTGACATTAAAAAACACCCCAAACCCTTCCACAATGTCATTTAGCTTTACAACGAAATGATAAACTATGCATCATTTGTCTTCCTTTTTCTAGTATAGATAAGGCCCTAGAACAGCATCACCTAAACTGTGGTCCATAGGTCACTGCTGGCCTGTGAAGCATAATAGGCGGTCGGTGCAGCGCCCTATCTGCAAACAACACTCTGCAAGCCACAGCACCCAGTAAAACTGCCTGTCCATCGCCCTGCGTCATTTTTCTCCTTATAAACACTGAATGTTTCTATGCTTGCATGACAGATAAGCATTTACATCTACATGTAAACCATCCTCCAGAGTGCATTTGTTTTGACCAAGGGGAAGAGACAGTATGAGACCCTTCCTGAGAGAACCGGCCATCACACCTGAACCATCAGTTTGGTACTCAGAGCCATTGCAATGACACAGGCTCAGGAGATGCAGGATGCAGTCTCCTGGAGAAGGCTGTTGTAACAGAGCTACTTCTGTGTACAGGTGGGCACTGCTGGAGGCAAATAGCTGCACTTGCTGCATGTGCTTACAGTATTATTAGCACTCTCTAGAGCTGACAATCCTCAAATTATTTTGCTGGCAACCATACCAGAAAGCTGGTATTTAATTCTGGGCTAAACCTGCTCAAAAAAACCTCATGACAAAATAGAAGGTTGCAGAAGAGCAACAAGTACATTACCAAGAACCAGAAATAATTTACAAACACAAAGACTAAACAGGAGATCTCGCTAAGCAATGGCCAGTGAGCCAGGAACTGAACTGTCTACAAATCTCTGAGAGGCACAAACTAAAAAGGGGATCATTCAATGCTGTCTGACTATTCAACACAACCTGGCCGTTGCTGCATGAGGAAAAGAGGACAGATCACCTTAACAGGAGACATATGGTCTTGTCTTCTCAGGAAAACACTGTAAATGCAATCACTCGAGACAGCTAAAACTAAATTGAACGCAAACACCAGAAAACGCATGAAAGGAAGTATCACATCTACTGGATTTTGATCATGCGTGGAGCTAGGTAATCAGATCAGTGGGGTGGGGTTGGGGGGGTTGTTGCTGGCTAAAGGATATTCAATCCCACAGCTAAACTGCGACTTACTCTTCACATCCACCTCGTCTGCGTCTAACCAGGCTCCAGTGTGGGTCAGTCCCTGTCACACAGGACTGTGACACTCTTGTTTCTACAGTGCAGTGCAAGAGGCTTCAGGCAGAACCTCTGTTCTCGACTCTGCCAGGATAATCAAATAACCCTGCTGAATCAGACTGGTTGTTTGTTTTGCTTAAGACGTATTTACTTCAACAAGTAATTAATATTTTAAGTA
The DNA here is from genome assembly GCA_013400235.1 of Oriolus oriolus. Lineage (NCBI taxonomy): Eukaryota > Metazoa > Chordata > Aves > Passeriformes > Corvidae > Oriolus > Oriolus oriolus. The sequence goes on from VXBT01013580.1 coordinate 62,052, forward strand.
GAAAAGGCCTTTGTTAAAGATTCACCACATTCACCCCTTCAATTAACGTTTTTAACATTCACATTCATAGGTTCATTTACACCTCCCACTTGTCCTTCAGCAACGCCAGAAAAGATCAGAGTTTACATTCCTGGCATCTCAAATATAAAAGAGAAAGGGAAAATAAAAGCAAATCCTCCAGAAAACAGCAAAACCAAAACCTACATCAACCAAATTACCAAAAAACCCCAAACCAAACAAAAATAACCAAACCAAAACCAAACCTAAACCTACCGGGTCTTCTATCCATCTCCAGAAAGAAGAAATGGTGTCCGAGCTGTTTAGAAATCTCTCCCCTCTCACATGCAATACTGCAGCTGTAAGATGAATTAGAGGAGCAGCTTGGGCAACTGGGGCATCACCAGCCACTGGAGGAGAAGACCTGAGCCCCCCAACCTGGACATGGGACTGAAAAGTCTCACGCTGCGGCTCTGCACCCCACTGTGGCCAATGCAGAGAGGTGTGGGGTGGGGGGATCTGGCCCCCCTCAGTACCTGCAAGAGGGCCCAGATACTTCTGCTGTGCCCACAGTGAACTCGATGTACCCTGGCAATGGACAGGTACCCCCGGGGTGGCTGGGATATTTGCATATGTTAATTGCAACGTCAAGGTGTTTGTGCCTGCCGCACTCACTTCTTCAGGGGAAACAGCGACGACAGGATTCGGATCTACCTGTGCCGTGCTGGTGACGTCACAGGCAGCTATTTCCAGCCCTGTTGCCATGGAAACCACCAGGCCTCAGCACCAGTCAGCAGTTCAATATATAATTTACTTATTCTTTTTCACCTAACTGATTAGGACTCAAAATACAGAAGCATCTCACACACCCTCAAATCGTCTGATGGTTTCATAGGAATTTCTGAAAGGCAAAAACCGGCTTGAAATAGTGAGCTGTGCACTCTCCGGGGGGGAAGAAACCCAGGCAAACAAAAGCCTAAACAAGATTTGAAAAAAAACACAAGCTTTTTACCCGCTTCTTCCCCTGCCGTCCCAACTTTCAAGGGAAACGTTGCGACTCCTGGAAGATTTCACAGTGCTGTCACCATCTGAAGGAGATGAGCCAGCAGTGAAGTAGGAGATAAAAGCTTAACACAGGAACTGCCACACCTGGCAGCACCTTTGGTCCATCCTGCCCAGGACACCACACTCCCCTGTATCCTCCAACACCTCTGACAGGGCAGGGCACCTTCCCCATTCTGTGCCGGTGGTGATGGGCAGCACCAGGATACCCAGCAAGTCTCCCCTGGCTCCCATGGGTGACCACTGTGCATTAAGGAACAAGTTTCTCCTCCTCATAAATCTTAGCAGGAGTGGTTATGGGTGCTGCTAGTCAATGCAACACCAACCAGAGCCCTGGGGAAGGCAGCTGCTCCATCTCCACCCCTTCTTACAATTCAGGGTTGCAGTGGTTGCCCGTATTTTCCACAACTTTCTTAACTAGTGCTGCGGTCAGAGGTGAGCTGATTTCTCTGCTTTTCCACTGCCTAATTAGTCACTGCAGAAGCTTATTCGAGACCCAAGGTTACGCTTTAACATACTGTTTTGTTGAGAGAAAGTAGAAATATTTTTACTGGGAGAATTTTCAAGTGATTCATCTGCCTTCAGGTAGTTTCAAAGTATCAGTCTTAACATTTCTTATTGTGCTTCGTTATATTTTAAACCAGTATTTTTCAAAATGGGAAGTTTTAAACATTAATTTTGAGAACCAGCTGCTTTGTGGCTGAATCACACAGTCTGGCAGAACAATAGGAACAGCAGCACTCCCCAGCCTCCCCGTTTCAACCCTGCGTGGGCCATCCCGCTCTTATTTCCCGAAAAAAGTCATCACAAACCATCCCTGCTGCATCCCTTCTCCTCACCAGTCCTTCCTCACACAGGGACTTGGGAGCAGGGAAAAGGGGACAACCACCACTGAGAGCCAACCAAACAAAACCAAAGGCATTATTGGGCAGTTTTAAATCAGGCACGTTGCTCTCTAAACAGTAAAGGAAGACAAAAAATCCACAGACAACAAACTTTCCGTAGCTACTTTTTGTTGTTGTTTTAAATGACTTACATGCTAGAAGCTGTCCTCTGCAACACAGGACAATAATTTGAAAGCCACCAGGACAAATTGGCAGGGGACGGTGTCAAGCCATTAACAGAACAGTTCAAGGGACTATTTTCTAGGGAAAGGAGGGTGCTATCAGACACCATTACGACCTCAAGGACCAAACTTAGAGGTCTTCCTACTCCAAATTATGTAGTCTGATAATCTAGAGTGTTCAGATGCTTAAAAAAAAAAGTAAGCCTCATTTTACCCCAGGTTTAGAAACATAAGGGTAATGTCTCAAAAGTAAAAATCAGATAATCTACAAAGCTAAGTGAACTGAACAAACCTTTTTCCTTATTCCATCCCTTTGCTTTCTTCCAACTCCTTGACTTAACCCACCTTTCTCCAAATCACTGCTTTCATTTGCGCTCCACTTCCTTTCCTTGTTTGATCTGCAGCATCTCCTTTCCTCTCACTTTTTGAATAATCCTTCCCATTCCTGCAGCTCAACACCAGCCTCCCACCAGTACCTCTCAGTCTAAACTTCATTTTTTTTTCTGTCATTGGTCCCTTTCTGCCTCTTCATGCTGCTCATCCTAGTTCTGCTAGGTCACCAATTATGTCCCCTCTTCTCTAATACTGAGATTCTTCTACCAATATCAACTATATTAAACAACCAGGAGCTATCCTGATTTCAAAGATAATGGAAATCAAAGATAAATTTACAAGCGACTGAGCAAAGGCCACATGGCAAGTCAGTAGTATTGTAGGGACTAAAATGCAGAATCAGGCTGATCCGTAACTGGGCCACTTCATAGTCTGAATTGGATCACAGCACTGACCAGTCTGCAACAGATTTATGTCAAGTCTAAACCAGAAACAGCCACTGGAAAAAAAAGTTGTTTGGCTGTACATCAAAACTATGATTAAAAAGATGATTAAATGTTTCTATTTTGGACAAAAAGAAAAAAAACCAAACCAAAACAAAAAACCTCAGCCCAAACAACAAAGAATGTCTTTAAAACCCTTTTGCTACAGCAACTCATTTCACACAGGGAACGAGGCAAGAAAAACATGTTGCAGTGACTTTAGCTATGGGAAAATGACTGATACTTTGGATTGAGCTGACAGCTGACTTAAGAGTCATCACTACGGCTAACATCTTCCTTCTCCCCACAGCCTCAGTGGTCTGGCATATCTCAAAACTTGAAGGAAAAAAAAACCCTGCTGATTTCATAGGAAAGTAGCTGAAGAGCCTGTTTGGAGGATGAAGTCAACTACATATGGTTCTATTTATTTGTTTGTTTTGGGGTGGGGAGAGGGAGTCAGTGGCAAATTCTCAGCCCTAACAACCAGCTCACAATGAAAGCTTACGAAGTCAAGAGTTCCTCAAGGAAAAGAAACACTCTTAAAGTTTGTGTTTATTACATAAATGCCAACATATTTGCAAGATTCCAAAACTCGGGCGGCATCCAGCTTGAATGATTAAAGAGTATTTCTCCTTGAGGATTTGAATCCAGCCCAGATAAACTGTAATCCAAAACTGCCTTTGGATAGCAGGTCGATACAACTTACACAAAACCCCCTCTCTGTGTACAGAGGTGATACAAAACAGGTACACTAGGCAGGTCATGTCCTAATGCACGTTTAGACCTCTGCACCACAAACCAAACCCAGCTGCACTGAAATGTATGACCAAAGCTTTCTGCATTTTCTTTTAGTGGGGGAAAGAAAAATATCTCCCTAGGAAACAAAAAAAAAAAAAAAAAATACCCAATACCCCTTCTCTGAGCTTTATGAACGGGAATTGACATAGAAAAAGGCAGGAAATGAGGTAAGGTTGCTTTTTTCCTCATTTTCTGTATTATGACCATGATGCATACATACATTTCTACATTTAAGAATATAACCACAGACTCATATATAGCTGCATCTCATCCAAGCACTGGTCACTTGGGAGAACTTAGAAATTCAAGAATTTTGCAACTCTGATCCTACAACCATTACCAGTTGGGAGCTAACATACATTTCTTTTTTTGTTCATCCTAAAGCTTTGAATTATAATTTGCTCATTAGCCTAATAAATATCTCATCCTTGTGTGGCCCATAACAGCAGAAAGAGCAGTTATTATAGCAGCTCCCCACTGCAGCAGGGGAAGCTTGTCTGACCTCAGCATCCCTCAGCACCTTAAGCAAACATGGATCCAGTACAGCCATGATCCTCATGGAGCTTTCCTGCTAATCTAGACACAGGAAAGCAAGAGGTGTGACTCTTCTCTCTCAGGAGTGCACACAGGCTTTTCTCCAGTCACAAGAGAAAAATCCCATCCCCAGGGGTTTTCTCCATCTGCTCCGGGTAAGGGAAAATTAACAGTCTGTGGCACAGGGGCAGCATGTGCTGTAAAAAAGGTTCACTAGCTCAAGTGCTTTGGTTGTGCTGAACATTTCAGTTGTGACCAACATAATTTCCTGTCATTCCACTTTTCCCAAGTTGCCTCTACATCTGTCCTGAATCTATGTGAAACTACTGTTTATACTTGGTTAGGAAAACTAAGAGATATTAACAGTTAACAGATTTTTATTTCTTTCTAAAAGGCTTCCCAATGCATATAAAAATGACCCCAACATAATGAGTCTGGTTTGGGGATTTTTTCTTTTGGTTGAGGGGTTTTTTTTGTTTCTTTTCTTTTCTTTTTTTTTCCCAGGTTTTTTGGTTGGCTTTTTTTTGTTTTGGGTATTTGGTCTTTTTAAATTTTTTTTTAAAGAAAAGAAAGATGAGATTGTGATTCTGAATCTGTTGAAAACTCCCCTGGCCCATTCCCAAAACATATGCCTGATGAGGAGAATGATGACTCTCCCAAATGTACTAAATAGGGCAATTTTGGGACCTCTTCCAAAATCTCTTTCCATCTGCCCATCTTCTGCCCAGCAATTCATCATCTCCCCCAAATCTCTAGCTCCACTGCATTCTTCAGCCCTGGCATTGATATTTGTCTCTGTCCCACATTAACCCAGTCACATCCCACCTCTGAGCAACGCTTTTGCTCTTCCTGGAGTTGTTTCTTTTCACAGGCTGACACCAGTTAAATTCTCCAGTTTACCATTCCCAAAGCCAAGTGTCTCTGGGGCAGAATCCACTGCTTGCAAAAGGAAGAGGGGCAATTCTACGTCACAGATCTTTGTTTACTTCTGCAAAAACAGGCATCAATCCAAACAGCAGAGGCATGAAGTTCTGCCTCTTGTACACCAACTCACACAAGCTCCAATAGTCCACTTGTCCCGTTTCTCTTTGGGATTCCTTTATAAGCAAGGCTGAACCTTCTAGCACCATTATCTAACCTAATCCAGCCCTGCTGAAATCCCACCATTTGCCTGCACAAAACATGGGAAGAGCGAGCACTGATCTTAGACTCCAGACTACCAATAGTCCCAGTACACAGGAGAGTTAAGTATTAATATTGCACATGCACAGAAGAGGTGGCAGAAAGACTCTTCTGCCTGAAGCAGGTGAGAGACCTGCAATTTTCCTGGGAATCGGGCTTTTTCCTTCAGCCTTCTGATTTACAGCGCAATCAATAGGTTTCTGCCCATTGCTGCCACCCCCTTTAGTTTCAGAATTGATGGGCGGCAGCGCTCCGGTGCTATTGTGTTACAGGCAAACTGCGAAATGCCACCGAGGCGAGTGCTCGGCTGAGTCACGCACAGTCAGCACAACACAACGGGCCGGCAGGGTTGGAAGGCTCTGCACGGACCTGGCCGTGCCAAGGCATCCCGTTCCCTCCTGTCAGCAGCCCTTGCCAATGCCATTTCTTGCCCCGCAGAGGTTTTGACAGCAGAAATGATTCTTAGGTCTCTCTCCTCTCGCACATGCATACGCACACACGCGTTTCATCGGATCACTTCTCAGCCTGCGATAGCCTTATCACACCCTCATAAAGCTGGGAAATACTATTAAATGGGGATAACAGGAGAGGGCAACGGGAGGAAGCAGATGAGTTAGTTAAATGAGCTGAAAACAAATTGTCGGATAACACATCAAGACAATCCAAGTCCTTACTTATGCTGAGGGGGCAAGGAAGCCCCTCCTGCCTCTTCCCTCAGCACATTTCCCTGACTAGATCTGGCTGAAAAACGTTGTCTTTACTTGGCTAGTTTACTGCAGCATACTTGCAGCAGTAACAAGGAATGTGGGAGACAACTGGGTCCATTCCATTTGGTAACTGTGCTGATCTCTCTCTACTTCAGCCTATCACAAAGCCGTGCCTTTATGAATAACCTGACACCTGCAACCCAAACGCCAATATCACCCCATCTCTGAGCCATAGATTTCAACTCCAAATGGTGAACAGCACAGAGTAAGTGCAAGCCTGCTTTCATTCAGGTTCTTCCATCTGCTTCCCTTTCCCCAGCCCACTCGGAAGGGGTTCAAGCCTAATTCCTGCCTTCCTCATCAGATGCCCACAGCCAGAGCTTACAAAGGGAAGCCCTCCAGCACATCCTCTCCTTGAGGTGCAGAGAAGCTAAACAACGTCATCAGCAGAGGCAGGCGTGGGTCTGAAGAGCAGCAAGTAATCCAGCACCTTCCCTCCAGTGGGATGGCCTATGTTCTCCCCTTTCCCTGAACTGCACGTGTTCTAAACGATACTGCAGCCACAGCACTGCCAGGACCACTTAATACAAACCTGCAGCTTAAGAAACAATTTAGTGCACCATATCAACACGTACCTGGCTCATAACTTGACACCCAATCCTGCCCTTTCACCTTCCAACATCTTTTGAAGGCATTTTCCAGGAACAACTTACAGTAAACCAGCTTCCAAAGCCAAACAGACGAAAGAATGCCTTAATTGCACTGTAGCAGGTGACACACCTTTTCAAAGCTTTAAGGAAACAAAACACAAACCAAAACAAGCTTCTCCTCCCACTCCTCACAGAATGGCATGAAGGCACAGCAGGATCCTGGCTGCTGGTGACAAAGCCAGTTTCCACAGCCCTTTCCCCACTTGCTGTCTCCAGGTGTGACAGGGAAGCAGGATCCATTTCATAAAAGACAGCCACCAAAAAATCTCTCTGCCCACCACCCTATCCCACCAGGAGCAAAGGCTTTGCTCTAGCTCGGAGGACAGCCTTTGTGCTGGCAGGCTAGGGGATATTCTGGGCAGCCGGACAACACCACATTCCTTTCCCTGTGAAACTTGTATGAAATGCTGCGTCTTAGACAGACACTTACTAATGTTTAAACTAACACTTTCCAAAAGAGAAAAAAGCCCCACATTTAATCAATATTCCCAACTGGCTCAAGTGCTCATATCTACAACGCAAGGAGAAGAGAAACACTAAGAGGGACAAGAGGGGGAAAAGGGAGTGTTTTCAGATTAAACGAGACACATGGGAGAAAAATGACAAAATGGTCAGAAAGTGCCTGCCAGAGTCACACAGCTGTACAGGAGCTTCTTGTACCAGAGAACAGATTTTATAGCAAGCCAGAAAATAAGCAGCTGTCTCCAAAAGAGTGCGAGGTAGGGCATGAAGAAAAAGCAAAGGAAAAGGGAAGCTCAAGCTGCTTGAGCAACTGTAATGCTTTGACTGGGACCAGTGGATGATAAGCTATAAAACACATTAGCTGGATGTATGGAGTAAGCATGAACAGAGGGATCTCACATTTTTGTCTCCAGCGCCTGCAGTTCTGGCAGGAGGCTCCCTGGATACTTGGACATGGAGGATAAGTGAAATTTCTTAGATGCAGGCACCACCCAGGAGGAGGTCTTGCCAAACTGCAGTCTCTGCAGCCACAGGATAGAAGCACATGGAGTTCCTTTGACAGTCCAGAAGACAAACTGGCCAGTATCTTAATTCAGTTAGACTTTTGCAAAGATAACAAAAATATCCACAGTGGTATCAGACACAAAATCAGTTATAAACTAGTGCAGACCCTCACATTTCAAAGTGTATGAAAGCCAACTGACAGAGATATAAAGAAGCAGCTTCTCTCTTAGGGTCATTGCTCCAAATTATCCACGCTAGAGTAGTTCTCCACTTTCCAAGGACACTTGGTGTCAGCTCTGGCATCGCAGCCAGCTCCAGTGCCCAAGACAGGGTATCAGACCAAGTGGGTCAGCGGGCTCAACAGTGGGGCGGCGTCTCTGGCACTTTACCATGGGCATGAAGCAAACCACGCAGCAACACACGAACTGTTACACCCCACACAATGATGATCCTGCAAGATGCCATGGTAAGAGGCTTGGAAGAACCACTGAGAGTAGACATGGTCTATCCAGCCAACACCTCACTCGATTTCATCCATCATTCATGTTTATCTTATGTAACCAAAATAATAATGAAAAATCCAGTTCTGTGGTATTTGACATTGAAGTTTGTGCTACCCCACTGCATCAACCTGCAACCTAGGTCTCAGATGCCTAAGAGTCCTATGAGGAACAGGAATAACGTGCAAATATCAGGCAAGTAGATGCCCCCTCCCCAATAAGGACTAAAGATCAAGAGTTCTGTGGGGCAGAAACGTGCTTACAACAAAAACTCCGGGGAAGGGACTAAGAAGGAGGACTGAAGTGTAAGGCTACATTCAACATAAAGCTCTTCTAGGGAAAGACACTTCTGCTGTGAAAAACCCAGCATGGCCCATCTTCGCCTGAACAGCCCACCCATGGGCCTGGTCAACAAAAGTGCATGTTCCACTGCTGAGGGACAGGCCAGACAGGCAAAGGCAGGTGAAATAGAGGGCATCTGTGAGGTCTCTGTAACCTCCACTCTCCCAAGGCGCAGGCTGGAAGCCACTGCTCCTAAAAGCTAACAAAAAATTGAGAAGTTTGGGGTGGTGGGGGGAGGAAGATCAGAGTCTGTATTTGAGATTCTGGGAGCTGAAAGGGAATAAAAAGCTGGTTGAAGCCTAGCTCTGCTAAAAACCCCTATGTGCAGACACAGAAACAATGCTCACTGTACATTAGAAACCAGGAAACGAGGTGGAAGGAGAATGCAAGACAGCGCTGTGTTTCTGCATTAGGGTTTTTAAGTACACTGCAGGATTTCTGTCTCAGAGTACTCATTGAGTTACATCAGACTGTAATGGCCTGTTGATTTTGAGAGATTATGGCAGCGCTGCTGATGCAGGGGGAAAGGAGATGGAAGGAGAGAGAAGACGTGATGCATCAGCCAGCGTGCGCACACATTTCAGATGATTACCCCTACACTCCTGTGCGAGAAAGACACGNGCAGAGAGAAGATAATTTAAAAAAAAAGCAAAAAGGAGATGCAGAGGCTTGGGGGAAAAAAACCACAATATGCAAATGAGGCAGAACAAAAATCAGAGCTGGGAAAAAAAATAAAATCACACTAAACCAACCCATCTCTCCATAAGCTCTCTGTCTCTTAGNCAGCGCTGCTGATGCAGGGGGAAAGGAGATGGAAGGAGAGAGAAGACGTGATGCATCAGCCAGCGTGCGCACACATTTCAGATGATTACCCCTACACTCCTGTGCGAGAAAGACACGGCGGATTCACAGCAGGACCAGGACCAGGAGGGGACCATGCATGGGACTCTGTTAGCAATCGACACAGACACGGCAGGAGGGTTTTTGCCCCCTGGGGCAGCAGATGCCAAAAGCAACATTTCTGCAGGGGAATCCCCATCCAGGGCTGGCAGGACCAGAGCCACATGGTGTGGCATGGCAAGCATAATGGAGAAGGTGAATCCCATGTTCAAGGTGTGCAGCGTGTTCCTGAGATGGATTCAGTCTCACTCTGCCAGGCTGACAACTTTGCATGCCTGCCTGTTTCTCTCTCCTGTATTTCACAGAAAGATGGTATCCTTTCCTTTTCCTTTCTTTGCTCCCGGGCACAAGCAATCAAGAACAAAGGATGAAAGAAAAATGCAGGGGGGGATAGGGGGGGAGTGAGGCG
>VXBT01013580.1:72088-129877 GCA_013400235.1 Oriolus oriolus
AGGGACATTTGAGAGTTAGGGAGCAATCTTTAGCAGAGAGAAGATAATTTAAAAAAAAAGCAAAAAGGAGATGCAGAGGCTTGGGGGAAAAAAACCACAATATGCAAATGAGGCAGAACAAAAATCAGAGCTGGGAAAAAAAATAAAATCACACTAAACCAACCCATCTCTCCATAAGCTCTCTGTCTCTTAGACAAGGGGATGCCATTGGGGTGAGGGGTTCCCAAAGCCTTCTACCACCCTCCACCTCCAGCAGAAACCCGTGGCTCACTGCAGGCAGGCAATCTACCCTCTGGGGCATAGCAAAGCAAGGGAAGAGGGAAGAGTAAAGCAATTCTGGAGCAGTGAAAATCCTTGTTTTCTCTCTGAGGTAGGGAGCTGTGGGGCAAACAGAACCAGCCAGGTGCTTCTAACACGAAGATGTCGAACAATCTGATTTCAAGCTTCACTGGAGGAGTCCCTCAGCGGCTGCTTTAATCTACTGCAGCACTTTCCCCCCACAGCAGGCTGCATTCCCCTTGTGCCTCCTCCACTCTTCCACCAGGACAGAGGTCCCACAGGAGCAGAGACCTCCACCTCAGCTGGCAGCAGGTTGCCTCACAGACTACACCACCTCAGGCCACACCACAAGCTAGGGAGGATCAGGCTTGAACTGGAGCTTTCCAAAGGGCATCCAGCTGCACAAGGAAACGCAGGATTTTGCTCCTGCAGATGACATACTATTCTTGATGCAGAGCCCTCACACTGCTCAGAGGTGGGTGTCAGGAAAGGTGGCTTCTTCCCTCCAGACCATGGAGTAAATAACTCATCCATCAGCTTGTTCATTAGCGGCACCGTAGCTGGTGGTGTGTTACGACACACCATAGTGCAGTTACCCTTCTACTCATCATAATTTATTTCTTCTCCTTCCAAGGTACGGCAAAACATCGGTGCGTGCTCCTCAGCTGGGAACAGTGAGAGCTGTAAAAGGGAACTAGGAAGCAGCAGGATTCCTGGCTTTTAGACAAAGTCTGGGGCTGACTCACCTGAAATACCACTTTTTAGCACCAGGAGTGCTCTCCTTTCATGCGAACAGCAGCTCGTCTGCTCCAGCTTTATGTTCTTCCTGTCCACATTTCTATTTGAACCATCATTTATTCATCCAGTTCTGCCTGTGAACACCTGAAGATAGAGACTATAGGCTATGGGTTGGTCCTAAGAAAATATTTTTTAAAAAATCTCTCATTATCAGAAACATGGTATTACTTTTACTTATTACCAAGGAGCATCACTTAACTTAGTAAACACTAACTGCCTGGAAGCACAAGTCACAGTTGTGTTGCAAGGGCTAGTTAAAAAGCAATTTCAAGAAGCTGACAAATTCCACACCAAAGGTGTCTAAGCTCTGGTGGCAAGTGTGAAAGCAAAAGCTAAGCCTTGCACCATATTTTACAAAGGACAGCGGATGTCAAGGTAAAGCTAACATGGGAAGCTGTGCTGGTATTGAGGGCTGTCAGATGTCTGAGGGGAAAACAGCAAGAGAACAAAAATACAGCAGTGAGAGGGCAGGGAGAAGAGAACAATAAGTTTTAGCAGAGATTTTTGCCATGCAGATTGGTAACTCCAATCACCTGCAAAGGTCACTTGCACCTCCAGAAACCGGAGTGGCTGCAGGCACCAGCTGTGTTTCCCAGGAGCTCCCGTGCTCCCAAGTGTGACTTCCCCACCCCAGAGACTCACAGGGAGGCAGAGTGAGAAGATGTATGATGTCTCAGTTCACATCTTAGCCAGGTCTCTGTCCCCATCAGTAAGAACTGCCACCACGACTGACACTAATTGGTTCTCTTGTCATGCTGCAGAGGTGACACAGACCACATGGGCACAGACAAGAGGCCTCCCTCTCCGTGGTCCCCTCAGGTCACTGCTAGGTACCCTGGCAGAACAGTGTGCATGCATAGCTGGTGTTGCCATGATGTGTGATGCCTGCTCGGTGAATAAAGAGCATCACTATCTGGAGCTGTCGAGCCTGCGTCACTCACTGCAAGAAGCGGGGGGGGAAGACAACTACCAGCTTAAACCAGATTTTACTGGTAGGAGCATCACCAGAATCCAGGCTCCCAGGGACTTTATAAGGGATCCTGAAACATTACCAGCTGCAGTTGCAGCCTCCATATCCTCCATCAGTCTGGAAAAACAACAATTAGCACACGTGTGCATTAGTGCATGCATGTGTTTGCATGAGCCTGCGGTGCAAACATATACAATAAACAGTACGAGGAAGAATGAGATTGTTGTTTGAAGCTCAAAGAAGCTATTTGTAAAAATCTGTGTGCAAGTGAGAATGAAAAAAAGGCAAAAATTACTTTCATCTTTCTGTGAGGCAGAGGGGGCAGGGAATTAAGCACACACACACCTCAAGCAATGCCCAGGAAGAATTATGCTGCCCGTGATAAATGCACTTTTCTGGTTCTGTGAAAAATCTGACATAATGAAAGTACCTTGAATGCAATTACTGGCACTTGTTTAGCATGGCAGGGCATTGCACTGCCACTGGGCTCGCTCCTCTCTGCTCCCAATTAGCATGCCAAGTACTCCAGCCACACACATGGGCTCACAGGTCAGGGATTGGCGCGGAGGAGCAGCAAACAGCTACCTGCCCACCAATGAGGGAGCGAGCGACGTGCTGGAAAGCTCCAGCTTCCTTCATTTTACATCCTCCCATCCCTATCACACTCTTTTCCTCCACTCCTCCAGGGTCTCTGGAGGCAGTGATAAAAACCGCAAGCTCTCCCCCTCCTCTCTCAGCTGGTCTCATTCACGGCTCATGGCAGACCCGGTTTCCTCTGGGGACTCACTAATGAAGACGGCCAACGTTAATCTCTTTCCCCCTCCCTGACGGGTCGATTTATAGTTCCACGGAGAGTCCTGGATTGCAGCCAGAGGGCTTGACACATTCTTCTTGTTCCAAGTCGAAAGGGGAGGGGGGAAAGAGACAGGCTTGTGCATACACACACACACACACGTTTGTGATTTGGATTCAGCTGGAGGATGCAGCTGGAAAACCTGTTTACCTGTTCCGAAACAGCAGCTGAAGGGAACAGTAGCCAACAGTGCTTTTGTATATATGTGTACACTCCAAACATCTTTGTGTTTCCATAGCACCTCTTCCAGCCCAAAGACCCCAAACCACAGGGATCACTCCCTCATCACCAGGATGAAATAAAGCATCAGTTGTGTGCCAGCAGCATTACCCATGAGTCATTAGGAGAGGAAGCAAATGATAACTTCTCCAGGATAAACGGCAGGGGGAGGGAAAGGGGAAATTTTAGACAGGCAGAAAATAATGAACTGGAATTTGGCCAGGACACTGAGGTTACTGTCCCCTCATCTCATGAGAAGTGCAGTGGGATCTTTAACAATCGATTGATCAAGGCCTCAGCTCTACCTCTCATCCATAAGAGTTTCCAGTACTCGTTGCAGCTTCTTCAAGAGCAATGCTGGTGCACGGGCTCAGCTGTGGCTCAGAGAGAAATGCACCCCCCTCTGGTATCCCCACCTGCTTTTCTACAGCACTGCAAGGCACTGCCTGTACTGGAACTCCTCAGACCTGTCACTGCCACAGCTGCACCTTCAAACGAACTGGGGAAAAGGAGAGACTCGGGTATTTTTTTACCACTGAGCTATAAGAGAGCATCCCTTTCTTTCCCCATGTGGCAGTCCCTGCCGTAGCCTCCTCGGAACCCCTAACTTGGCGCTATTTGTTCAGCTCAGCTCCCCGCGCGCAGCGGACTGGCCCGCGCTGACAGCACAGCTCTGCTAATAGGGTCAGTCAGTGAGCTACTGCTGCAGAGCCGCAGGGGAGCACAAAACACTGGCTTTATTCCTGTAAGACCTATACATTACCTCCTCGCCCCCACCCCCTCAGGAACCAAGTGGTGGATTTAAAAGGAGCACTGTCAACTCATTTAGGCCCATTATTTTGCACTAGAAGAAATAGCCTTTACAAAGCTCAGTGGAAGCACACTCTTGTTCCATCTTTAAGTAATCTTGAAGGTTTCAATTGCAGGGCTGTAAACCACAATGCAAAAAAGCACAGACAAATTGATCAGATCAGATATGAGACTGCCCAGACACAGAGTTCCCCTTGCCAAGCTGACTGCAGAGCAAAAATAGAAATGAACACTGCACGTAATTATAGTATTTTACATTTCCACTGCACTTTCCATCCTGAACGATCCCCAAATGCACACACACGTGCATGCGTGTGCATACAGAGAGGTAGGACATTGGGAAAATTCACTTACTTGTGAAAAAACAAAGAAATTGTGGTCCAGTGGTAACAGCTTGTACTGAACCAAAGCCTTCATTAACACAAACACACACACACACACAAGCTTATAGAAAATCATTATAATGTGAAACAAGACTAAGCCAAGCCACAGCAATCTGTAGATCAGCAGCCCCAGCACTTCTGCTGCAGCTCAGCGTTTCCCCCAAAACAGATTAGAAACTGATCTTTTATTAGCTCTCGCCCTCTTGTTTCCCAGAGAAGCCCAAGGTGCCAATTCCACTTTGCTACCGCAGGGCAGGGGCAGCTCTGCAGCTGTCGATCCACAGTCTTCCCTTCTCCCGCTGTCGAGTGCTTTGCAGTCTGTAAGCAGGCACATCCCCCAGCCCTGTGGGCTGCAACAGCCCCATTTTGCAGACAGCAGAGCATCTGAACAGGGGAGCCAAAGCCAGGGACAGTGCCCAAACCACAGTGCTCCTCTTTCCCTCCTGACAAAAGAGCCCGTAACAGGAACAAAGACCTGTTCTCTACGTTGTGCCACCCAAGATGCTCTGAGCAAGGATGAAAAGAGCCAGGAAAGAGCATTGGAAGATAAGCAGGAGCAGAGACCTGACTCTCTAGCAGAAACCTTTGACTTTCTCAGGAGGCTAGGAGCGAGGGGAGAGAAGAGCAGGTGCTAGCTCACACCTCAGCCTGGGGATGCCGGGTCACTCCTTTCTCCTTCCTGCGTGTCTGTGACAAGTCAGCATCGTCTTCCACATATTAAATATCTCACAGCAGTTTTAAACTCCCATCTGAGCACACAGGTGTTTCAATGCTGGTAATGTGGCCAAGCACATGAAGAATGGGGGTAGGAAGTTCAAGACGAGACAGAGAAGGAAGCAGCTCTGAAGCACTACAGAAACAAAGTGATAGGTCAGAAGAAGGGAAGGAAAGAGTCTGAAGCTATGAAATGATACAACAGTTTGCTTGAGAAAGCTGGGATTTTTTTTTAATGAAAAACAGGAATCTCACCAACAAAACAACGTAATCAAGTGTAGTACACAACAACCCATTCAGGGAAGAGCCTCAACCCTTACACTAGCATGAGGCCAATATTTGCCTTTGTTGCCCCTCAGAAAAATCCGTTCACTCAGCAATGTAGTGCAGTCATGTCTAAAGCTCAAGGAACAACTGGTCCATGCCCCTCTTGGCAGGTATTTTGGGGAAGAAAGAGATTTTGTCAAGGACACTGCAACAACACCCTCCCCTATACTTAGAGAAACAGTCATGGGATTGCCATCGTCCAGAGAGGACTCCACGTTTTAATAAGGTCACATCTAAAAGAGCCCCACGTAATAAGCTGCATGGAAGTCAATTTATCGACCTCAGCACATGAAGCTGTGGTTGCAGGGTGTGTAGGTAATTCATACCTGATGCTCAAGGCCAGCCCCTCTGGCTACAAATGGGAGACCAATGTGATTTCTTAAATTTCATTTAGTTTAGTAATCCAGTGCATTATCCAGGAATGCAAGGAAAAGCCTGCTTAAAACAGGATTTTTATTTTGACAGTGTCACTTTAACAACAAATAGCTGGCTGCTCAGTTCCCTTAGCAGGAGACAGCAGGTGCTCAGCTGGCTGATTTAGCAGCAGCCACAACTGCCACCACGAGCTGCTGGGTGCAGTTCACAGGCTGCAATTCCCAATTTCCCCGACGCAGATTCCCAAGGAGGGGGAAGGGCTAAGGAAGCGAGAGGAAAGGCAATGGGGTGAGCTTGGGGTGAAGTGTTATTGAATTAATGAACAAACCTCACTGCCACTTCCTTGGGACACCCTCACTGGGCTGACGGGCACCTCTGTCAGCTGCCTTCCTCAGCCTTGTGTGCGCACCTTCCTGCATAAGGGAATTAAACTCCTTTCACCCCTCTTTCCCCCTCAGGAAATAACATGCCCACTTTTCACATGCAGCCAACACCAGCAAGATACTCTGTGATCTTCTGAGACCTCCCCCAATGCCCTCATTTTATGGAAACCAGTGTCCTCAGTAAACAACTAGAAAGCAAGAAGACCATGCTGTACGGCCTTGTGCCTACAGAGAATCAGGACTACAGAAATGCATCTTAGAAGAGGGTATGGTACAGTTAGAGGCCTGTGGCATGAGATTGCTAGAGACAACCTTACAATAATCTTTAAAATTAAAAATAGACAAGTGCATGTGACTTTGTGAGTTCATTTTTGTTGTAGTTTGGCGATTTTATTTTTTAAAACATACAACATAAAAACATCAAGACAAAAATTCTGGCCATTTCCTTTACTTCCCCCATCTTGCCCATCCAGCAATGAAAGTTTTCTCTAGACTAAAAGACAATGAGAATCAGTGGGCCAAGAAAATTATATGTCCTGAACAGTGAGAAACTGAAAACTGTGTTGTTAAAAGTGAATGGGATTTTACTCAGCCCACAACAAATTCTGGATGGTCTTCACTTGATTTTGCTACTGTCTATACCAAGACTTGTATTTATTGAGTTGTTCTAAGCTGCAGACATGCAAAATTCTCTTACCTACAATTAAAGTATTAGAGTTCACAGAAACATCCATTATACCTCAGCAGCAGTTCTCTAAGGCCTCCAAAAAATTAAAACACAGCACACATTACCCTTTATTGCAGCCATAGATATATCAGGCTTGATGACAGTACCACTTTTTAAATCCACTATGATGGGGTGAATGGGGGAGATAAACTGGTACAAGCCTAGTTTAAAACAAACATTCCCTCTGGGTCATCTGTAAAACTAATCTAGACTTAACACTAGAAAGCATGCTCAAGGAGAGAAACAAAAAACCTTCCATGTTTTTTTAATAAGCATACTATCAGTGGAAGAGGCTTGAATAAAAATAATAATATGTGAGTGTATTAGCTGACTGTTATTTTTGGCTACTCAAGCAAAGTAGGACTTCAACAACCCAGAATTTACAGGGCTGGGAGCCTGGTGGGTCCCTGGTTTTTATTTTGTGCCAATTCACATTCACTCATGCTCCTGGGTAAGTCATGATGCTGTCAGCAACTTCAGCCCAGCTGGAAAAGTGGGTTAAGAAAGCAGTGGACACTCATCAAAAACTAGGGCTTGCCTGCAGAAGGGCACACAGGAGAGGCAAGCTGAAGCATTTTAAGCAGACATAAAACGCCTGTATGGACAGATTTATATAGAATGCAAACATATCCCTGATTCGCCTGCTGCACTACTAAACCTATTTTTACTAAATCAGCTGAAAGTTAATTTCAGTCTAAATAAGGATATGGTCAGATCAGCCAAGCAATCGGGTCAGTGCAGGCTAACAAGTTGCTGTCCTTTCAGATAGATATCAGTAACTCGCCATATGTGCTTCCAGTCTTCTGCAACACAAAGAAACTTACAGTATCCTCAAAGAAATCTCCCACAAACTGTTTTTGTGAGACTTAAAAAAATCAGAGGGGCCAGTTTGGCTGGGAGTCAGCAATCTGGTACATTGGCAAGGGCAGGCTACAAAGGATATCCCAAGAGTTGCCAGTCTAGCGCTATTTCTTGGCTCCAAAATTAGACATCAAATTTTTAATTTTCCCCCCCAAAATACAGCTTTGACCCTGTAGGGATGCTGCCTCGGGAACACCCAGAGAAGTTGCCACCAAGAAGAGGCGTATCTGCTGCGGGACGTTTTCCAGCCACTCAGAAACAAGAAGCCAGGCGAGTGCTGTTGCCAACTCACACACAAGACTCCAGGACTGGGCAGTGACTCAAGAAAATGACTTCCTGACATCCTCCCAGCAGTGACCCCAGCCATGCACCTGCCTCAAGAGATGCTAGCATGCCTTCATGGCTTTGACAAGAGATGCCTCACATGCATTGGCTTCCTCACTTGGAGGAGGCCCCCACAAGCCATGTGGATTCAACACTGGGTGGACAGATCTCCTGTAAGTGGACATTGAGAGATGAGCTTGTCACTGAATACAGGGGAAATACAGAGCTGGCACAGTAGCTGTTTCTTGAGGAACAACAAGTTGCTGACAGCAGGGAAAACCCTAGTTTGGTGTCTACCTGATTTTCAGTCCTTCCTGCCCTAGGGTTACATCACCCCTGACTGGGATTTTGTAAGAAGGAGAACATAAGGACGGAAGAGAGATGTCACTGCTTCCCCAACCCTCCTGCACCAGGAGTCAGCTGGGTGCGGACTCAATTTGTTGTCCCTCACCGTACCATAACCCTTCCAGCCAATCTACCAAAGTGTCACAAGTGCCATTCCCTCCTGGCAGTTCCATCTAATCAGCACACACCGAATGCCAGGGTTCCTCGCTGTTTGCTCTCTCCCCCTCTCACCAGGGCTATGCAGCATTAATGTTTTACCGGCAGCTCTCGCTCTCCTCACAGCCCCATCAAGCACATCCCCGCTCTGACCTATCACCCCAGGCACCTGGCTCCTGACCCCCAGAACCCACAGCTGCCCCAGCCTGCCTGCCCCTCAGTCCCGGCAGTGCTCTGCATGCCTTTGGAACAGGAAAGCAGCAAAACCCCTCATCGCCCCGGGCAGCCAGCTCGGACCACCAGCCTCATCCTGCCTGCAGCTTAACTAGCATATTAAGGCTGCAAGGGGAAAATGCCCAGCATCCGCCCTGCATCCCCGCCAGCCCCCTCCTTCCCCTAGCTTGCCACCATAGCATAAACCCTTTTGTTTCTCACCAGAAATACAGCAATTATTTCAGAAAAATCTCTCCCCTCACCACTGGTAGAAATACCATAGTCTGAGACAGTAGCTCTCTTGATGATTGCAGACAGCAGAATATTCCAGAAAAAAAAGGAAGATTTGGGGAGGGGGAGGGGAGGAGGTATCTGGGATCCAATCTTTCTCTCCCTGCCAATCCCCTCTATCTCTAGCAGATTTCATTTTTATCAACAGGATTTATGTGAAATTTTCACTCAACCTTCCCTCTCTCCCATTTCAACTCTCAGCTAAGCTCAAAGGAGCACAAGAACAACATGCTGCTACCCTTTTCTCACAGGCTGGACAAATAAGTCCTCAGCTAGCCACATGGAAGCCATTAAAAGTATATTAACATATCCAGCAGGGTCTGTCACTTTTTCTTTTCCTCTGCCCCCCCTCCCCTTCTTAAACACAGAGAAGGAAGAAATCTTGCCACAGTAACAAGAGGTTTTCATCAAGTCTCATTACCTCAAGCACAGCCGCGCACCACAGCCCCCACAGAGAACTGCCTTCGGTTCCTGCTGTCATTAAAGGAACGAAGATCTTAAACAAAAATTAAACCCTGGACAGCATGAATTCAGGAGCACATGAACGGATCAGGCAGGGAAGGGTGTGAGAAAGCCGAGGGGAAGAGCAGGAGCAGAGCCACCAGACAGGGCTCCACTCTAGCAGCTCGGGAGGGATGGGGTGGGTTAAATGTGTCCCACAGAGAAGGGCAGAGGGAAGCATTTCCAGCATTTCGAGCCGGCATCAAGGTATGCTGTATTTCCCACACTTAGTGACACAGCAACATCCTGGAACATTAATAAGGCTCAGGGTAAAACCAGACCAGCAACTATGATAAAAAAGCACACAAAGCTTTGTCTCACTCTGCAGTGTTTCACAAAAGGATGATTTCACACACTTTGACACACGTCCATTTTTACTCCAGGGGGTCCTCATCCCTTCCAAACAGCATCGTGTCCCATGCATCCCAGAGAGGCTGCACGGCACATCTTAACCTGCAGCAGCTGCTCTAAGCCTGAAGCAGGTGGCCGCTGGTGTTTAATAGCTCGGGAGGAGGGTTTGAAGGGCGGAGGCAGCAGCTCTACATTTAAATAAGGGATTTCTATACCAGGGGGTTGTTAGTCAAAGGGCTATCAAGTCAGAGTGCTCTTAAACTGTAGTTTTTCAAGCATTTCTTTGAGCAAATCACCGGGTTAAGCAGCTTTCCTCTCCACCTTGGCTACTTTAATCCAGATCAATTCCCTGATCCAGTTCAATGTGCAGCAGCACGTTCAGCTGCACTGGCACAGCTGAACGAGTAGCTCAGTAGCAGCAGCAGGGACTGCTGAAAACAACCCTCATAAAACAACACCCTTGGATTCAACAGGCATGACACTTAGTCCCAGGGGAGCAAAACACTGCATGCAAACCCCATGAAAATAAAGAGAAGAGGGATACTTCATACATGGTTAACAGGGAAGAGATGAGCTAAGTCAAAGAGGATACAAACAAACCAAAAATCTGCTGACAGTGTGGCCATGTTTTATGCACCTCTAGATGAGACAGAAGTTTTGTTTCTCCCACAGGAATGGAGAAAAGCAAAAAGCTCTCCTTTTTGAAGTGGGCAGTACAGTCAGGAAAGGCAGAGCTTGCGGAAGAACCAACAATGGCAGAGCACCAGTGAAAGGTGGACAAAGACCTCTGAGGATCACGGAGGATAGGAAACTGCAGCTGGTGAGGAGTAGGAACTGTGTGGGGACACCAGAGAAGTAACTCACTGGCAGAGCAGTGAGGAGCAGAAGGGAGCCAGGACATGAACTGGAGGACACAGAGGCAGGATGAGGATATAGAGGGTCCACGTTGGGCACAGCGGAGGGGATCAGGAGAAACAGTAAGAAAGCTACTTCGCTACTTCAGATCTCTGGTGTCACGACCATTCCGGTTGAGAACAGTTTAATGGGTCATTATCCAAACCATTCATACACCCCCTGGTTCTGGAGTAATTACATCCATTCTTTAAAAAGACATCACATAACAAGGTCTATCAAAATTATAGAAGCAGATAGGAGAGTACTGACTGCTCTAGAAACAGACTAGAAAATAGTGTCAATTTCACAATGACAAGATGCAAGCCAAAGACGTATTTGCCTCTGCAGCACTGAAGCATGCTCTACTCATCCCACCTTGGAAAGGAAATACAAGAAAGTGAGGAGGTTCAGCAAGTGGCAACAAAGAGAAGAGACCTGAAAAGTATCAAATGCTTTCATGAAGTCCCCACGTGCAAAACAACAGCCATGTGCTGGGAAGGGAAATCTTCTCGTGCCACCATACTATAGTGCATACCAGGGCTGTGATAGTGGGTGCATGCTGTTATCCCCAGGAAACCTGTCCATCGCTCACAGCCAGCCACCACAACCTGGCCTAACTGCCACCAGCCTTGGAAGAGTCACTCCTTGAGGAGCCAGCAAGGCAGACTCCTCACCCACACCTGCCAAATTGGATACACTGCACACAGAGTCTTCAGTGCCGAGCCTCATGGTTGGTATTTCCACAGCCTCGCAGACGAACAGCTTGGCTGGGTTGCTCTTCCTTGCTGCTTCAACATAGACAGCACAAACTCTGTCATGTAAAAGAATCGAAAGCCCTGCTTTAAACTAGCTGCAGGAATATACTGGAGTCTTACCCAAACTTTTGGATTTGACAGCAACACAATTAGGTCATGGGGTAGCTGTGCTGTACCAGATTCCTTGAAGTTGGCTCTATCCAAGGTAGAAACACACACAAATGCTGCTTCAGTGTGCATTTCCTTACTTGCCAGCAGCCTGGATTCTTGAAAACCTACTCGTGTGACGAGTCCGTCTCAGATCACAAGTCAGACCTCTGATGTGGGCTCCCAGATCTCTACTTCTGCAACAGCCTCCAACAGCAACGCTAAGGACAGTGGAGTTTGAGCCAAGGTACAGCTGCCTACAGCTGAAACAGGCCTACAATAAATGCCAGAGCAGGAGGAGAAGCAGGCTTGAGGCAGCACATGCAAGGAAGGCACTGGTACTGCTGCAGGCTAAGGTCATCCCAGGGACCAGCAGTCTGATACCCATGATCAAAGCACAATCAAGAAATGTTTCCTGACAGAAAAGTCTATTAGGCTGTGGAACAGGCTCCCACAGGAAGTGGAAGAATCCTCATCCCATTTCTCTGCAAGGAGTGATGGGATAGGCAGTAGGGAATCAAGCCCTAAGACTGGTGAGATTGCCTGATAGGGACAGTCTCATAAGATGCCTCAGGAGTAACACAAACTTAAGAACTTTCCTCTGCCCCTTCTGCAAAACATCTCCTCCCCAGTTCTGCCAATACTGCTGCTTGCAAGGCAGCACCATGGACTAGATCACTGTAGCCTGGGTATTTGGAGGAATGGGGCTTCTAACCCACAGCAGGTAACTGATGTATGTTACAGCATGGTCCTGCCAACGGCTGCACCCTCAAAACCAACGGGATTATGGTGGCACAGGACAGGAATGAGAGGTGAGGAAATAAGAATTTCTTAGGCCATGCTACAGGCATCTTTATATTAACTCTGTGTGCATGAAATCATGCAAAGAAAGGCAGTGGAGGATGCAACCAGGGTGGAGGGAGTTTACTAAACTGTGATAGAGTATGGTCAGACTTGTGCAATAGGATATGGCCTAACATATATGGAGATTATCTTAATTTACAGCAGAGAATGTCCCTGTTGATAATATATATAGTATCAAGTAAGTTTCTGACACGCTGGACTGGCACTAACTTAAGTGTCTGAGGTCTAAAAGACTGTCTCAGTTTATACTTTATTTAGCGTTTAATTGCATCCCTTACATATTTCGTTTTTTCTCTTTTTTGAATGGGAAAAGATCAGCTTGGTTTGGAACTGTGCAGATCAACAGGAATGCTTATTTTGCTGTATTTAAAGCTAGCAGATGCCTATCTCCCTTTTGGTTTGGGTTTTGGTTCGGGGTTTTGTTGTTGTTGTTGTTGTTGTTGTTATGGTTTGGGGGGGGTTGTTTGGGGATGTGGGGAAAAGAGGTGTTAAGGGTTCAAAAATTAATGTCTCACAAAGTTCAAAATTAATGTCTCAACTTGTAACACACTGCCCCTCTCCCACGACACTGGTTGCAGAAGCTACCCACGGCTGACACCACTCATGAAGCTCCATATGGTTCTGCTTCCCTTCACTTTTCCTCAGCCTAACAAACTTTGGCACTGCTCAGATTTTCCTGGTCCTGAGGAAACAGGAGAGATTCCAGCAATTCCAGGTTTTCCTTCCTTTGCTTTTACAAAGCTCCCACGGTGCCGCCTGTGAAAAACCTACTGTAATGGCAAAGCATAAAGGGAAACTTGTCTGAACACCACTGGTGGTGTAGAATTTTTCATACCGCATTCAATATTGGTAACAATTATTTACATTGCATTAGAGTTGAAGGGCCTCAGTAACATCAGGGCACCTCAAGCTCAGCACAGCTTACACACACGGCAACAAATGTCTGTGCCTGACTAACAGGCTGGTAAAGTTTTTTAAGGTAGAAAGGCTTCAAAACAGATCGTCATTTTAAAGCACCCATGAGCTGACAACAGCCTGTACAATTATCACAAACCGCTCAAAAAAAGCTTCCAGTACACCTGGGAAGTAACCATATACACAGTAAGTACCCTGTATGCACCATAACTCAGCAAGTGCTTTTTGCAGCTCCCTTCTACACTCAGTCATGAAGGATATAGATCATTACAGCCTCCAGCTATAGAGCTTTAGCTCAGAGAGTAGCAGCTCACACTTTTAGCTCTGGAGATCCCCAGTTCAATCTGCTGCATGTCAGCCAAGAGGGCAGCTGTCATATAATTACAGCCACAACTTTGCATGTGAAAAAGTAGGGAGAGCGAACAGAGATCTTATTATAGAATTCTAGTTGCAACCTGCTGAACAGCTCCCTATTTAAAGTAACTTCTTGTAAAGAGGAGGGAGAGGGGGCCAAAAAAAACAAGGAAAAAGAGGAAACAGAATCTTCCAACTCAGCTTCCCAATTCCCTCTGTTTTGTGCAACAAATCAGTGCTGCTTTGCAGTCTTTTGTTACAAATGCATATGTACACTAGATAAAGCACACAAGTGCAGAGCCAGGAGTAAGGCTCCTGGCTTATCAGTCCAAAAAAGAGAAAAAGGAAAAAAATTTCTCATTGCTGCAACTGAGGCATCTGAAGTCCAACAAGTCATCATAGTTTCTTTCTGAACTATAACCATCCCGCAGCAGCCAACCCATTTAGTTATGCAATTTAAGTATTAAAATTTAAGTTCAAGAAATCTTAAGTCAGTTACATCCTGTTTTCTTCAAACTGTACATACAAGCTCTCAGGAAGATTTAACAAAACAGAGAATCCAGGAAAAGAGTATGTTTGAAATACAAAGGTAAAAAGCATAGTAAAAAATTCCCTCTCAAATTAAAAGTTCTTTTAGTGAGTGCAACATAAAACAACTAGACCTAGTTTCTTGTTATCCATTCACCCTTCTGCAGATCCTTCTGCACACACAGTCATTTTTGAGCCAAACTTTTTTCCAAGCCAGGTTAGTCAAAAACTAAATTTGAAACAACACAATCCAGTTTTAAAGAAACATCAGTTTTTCCCCAACAAGAATTCTAGAAATCTGTTTTAAGCTTACAAAGCAGATTCCTTGCAGAACATTCTTTTCTCCTCAAGAGTCCCATCCATCCATGACCCAGCAGTACAGAATCTGTGGGTCTCCCACTGCCTGAGGTGAATCAACCACTTTGGACCACAAGTAACAAATGGGAGCTAACTCTCCAACTTCCTGCAAACTACTTACCTGCTTGCTCAATACCACTTAGGAGGACTAACCTAATTCAAGCTGTTCAGTGCCTGCCTGCAAGAACACAGGCTTGCTGAAAACCTCAACCAGCTCATGCATGCTACACCACTGGCCCTCCAAAGCTCCCTGAAACACAGTGCCATGCTTCCAACAAGATCTGAAGAAGTAGCTAGTCCCCAGCCAAGCTGGAAGGTGTTCGGATAATTGCTAACACCAAGCACAAACCCGCAACAGTAAACTCCAGAACAGGATTCAGCAACACTTTGGATTTAAACCAGCTGAGCACTCTGGTGACATCCTCTCATCGGCCTTGTTTCTGAAGACCCATTTTCATTTGGCTCAGTCTTCTGCTTCTCCCTTCAAGACCTACCAGGAAATACATAAACTAGCTGAGCATTTCCCTCCCTTTAGAAGAGAGTAAGGGAGAGAATCAAGGACATGAAGCCCAGTTTTGAAGAAAGTTACATGCAGCTCCAGCAGCACAGATACATTTGGGGTTGATTATGGACATGCAGCAAAACCCTGGCTGGGCTCATCCCACAGGAGGAACCCATAAAAAATTCACCTTCCCCTCACCTCCTGCAACCAAGGAAAGCTCGCAAACATGTGAACCACACTTGTCTGACAAAAGCAGCACAGCCCTACGCAGAGATGACTGAAATGAAACATCACTACGGTATTTTCCAGTATTACTTCTGTGAATTCAGCACTGCTAAAAGGTTCCAGATAGACATGCTCTGAAGACCCAAATCCTCTGCCTACCTTGAGAGCTCATGCAGAGGGATCAGCAGCAAAACTTATACATACTTTTCTCATCTCTTCCAGCCTGCCAAGGCTGAAATGACTGACAAAGGTCCAAAATGAGGAACACACATAAATTATTAATATTGCACTAGTACTCTCACTGTTGCCGTAACAGCCTAAAGACTTAACAGAGGCAGGCTCTGCAGGGAAATACTACTTTACTTCAAAATCATTCATTCAGGAAACTCACAGAGGAGAAAAGAATCATTCTGCAGCACACTCTGTCAAACCCCTCAGCTTTAAGACCCTTCATTTTTAAAGCAAAAGCAATTTTAACAAGAACAGGAAACTGATGTGAAACGTAAGAAGCTTCAGATTTCAAGTGAGCAACACTGGAACAGCATTACTTCCGGACACAAATCCCAACACACAGATCTTCTCATGCCTGATCTGGAAAGTCCATCCCACTTCTGAGAGCCAGGTAAGTGCTCTGTTTCTGCAGCTTCTCTGCTGGAACAGCCAAGTGGCATACCAGTGAGAGGATAATGGGGAGCCATGCTCTACCAATTGGAAGGAAGCCAAAAAGCCAGTTCAGTTTGCTTCTTGGATTGCAAGCTGTGCTTTACACCCGAGCAAGGCTCCAGATTCACATTCCCACCAACCTTTAATTTCATTCCAGGTCTCAATGCAGTACCTGCTGCCACAGTAGCCACGTGACCATAAGCAGTACACAAAGAGATGCAGCTTCCTACTGATGTATATGCCTCCTCTCCCCTGTTGCAAGGGGAACAGTTCATGCAGGGGTATTAGTCTGTTTTACATTAATTTCAAGAACTAGGACAAACAACCTGAACTTTGACACTTCTGAAAAAAGTTAAATTCTTTTCATCTTTCTTAGCAATCAAAATAGATTTACTTTTCATTTAAAACACAAAATTTCCCTCCCAAAATATCTGAAGTAGTTACTGAAATGTTTTCTTTACCAAAACCTGCAAAGCCTCAATATTATTAATAATATTTTGAATATAAAGAGGCACAACCTTGCTCCATACCAACAAAAAGAGAGAAAGCAGTCAAGTTTTCACACAATGAAGCAATTAATTTTTAAACTAGTACTTTCTATTAAAAATTCTCAGATTTAAAAACAGATTTAAAAAGGTTTCCAGTAACTCTAAACACTGATGGGGGCAAAGAAAAAACAGAGCCTACCCCCAGCTGGATGGCATTCCTCTCTTGGGGTGCAATGTGGTAACATTTGATTGACGCATCTGATCCATTCCAAAACTCCAGGCACTGTTTCAGTCATCAATGGGTAGAATCCTATTAATTTTCAGGGAAAAAAAGAAAAGAAAAACAGAAAAACAGAGTAGAATATGGATACAGGACACAGAGCACCTCACATTTGTCTAGCAGATCCAGCCGATTTAGCTAGATCCACAATAATCAGCAGATTGAAGACTGAGTTGATGGCAGAAACTCACATCCACCAGCCTAAGTCCCTTTTTTCCTTCCACCCTCTTTCTGTCATCTCAGCTCAACCCAGTCTCTCAACACAATCTGGAACATTAGTCCCATACCAAAGGAAATGAAATAGGAATAGGGAAAGGAGTGGGAAGAGATAAACCAGGGTAAATAGGGATAGCATGAAGAGCCCACTGGCATGCAACCAAGAGCCTGTGCAGGCCCTTGCTACAGCAGTAAACAGGAGATCAAGCACGTACGAGGAGACAGCGGGAGAACAGATGTGAGAAGAAGGTTCAAGTGTCCCTGGGCTCAGGGGGTAAGAAACAGCAACTGAGAACAGCAGTGGGCCCCAGCACACACAGTGAGCTCAGCCTTCAGCAGCAGCACCAGGTGACCCGATGGCTTGGCATCTGCCGTGATAGGCATTTTCAGTATATCAACACTGACACTGTATGGTACGAGCAACGTCATGTGAACCTTGCACATCAACTAAGGCTTCCCAGTCTGCCCATAAATTTATTTGGCTATCATCCAAACCCAAATCCACCAACACTAACCACTTTTGCCTGAAATAAGCCTCCACTTACAGCCTTGCAACAAACAGTCGCTGCTGTTTCATTTCAGCGCTGATGAGAACTGCAAGCCCTAAGGACCCACAAACATAAGAGACAGCACAATTCTAAAGGAATTTACTCGTTCCAGAAGCAGCCAGAAGGTGAGCATCTGACCCTTCCAGCTGGCCAGCCGACACATCAAACCAGCCCACATCCCATTCAAACCTGGAGTCTGGTACCTTCCCACTAGAAGTGGACCTGGCTGAATGGTCAGCAGGATATCAGGTAAATACTCCTGGCCTAGCTGATGAGCTGCCTGTTCGGGAACATGAGCTGCACAAAGGTCTTCGGACAGTCTGTCCTTCCTTGGTTGTTCCTTATGTCTGTTCTGTATTTCCAAGTCTCAGGAGGATTACCAGCAGAGAAGTGCTGGGTGAAGAAAAGTAGGAAAGGCAAGAATAGCTGATATACTGCAAAGGGAAGGAAGCAGCAGGTTGAAGATGGGACTTTACAGTAGGAAAACTGGTTGCTAGAGTGTAGAGCAGAATCTGGGGAGAACAGGAGGGGGCTGGTCACAGAAAAGAAGCAGGCAAAGGCTTGCTGCCGCAGGGAACAGGAAAGGCCTGTAGCCCCAGGCTGATAAATCAGATATTGTTGCCAAAGTCTCACACCAACCCCTAAAGCCTCTAGCACTGACTGGGGGCTCAGCAACAAGCAGGATCTGCCACAAGTATGCCCACCCAACAGCTTCAGGTAGTCACTTAAGGTATCTCAGGTCCAGACCAGTAAGTGCCCCGGTGATAAGGACATAGACCTTGAATTCCACATAACAAGTCACATGGAACTCACGCAGTAAGAAGGATACGCTGCTTTGCCCAGCCTTCACAAGGACCACACAGCTGCAGCTCGTGCCTCCCTTAGGCTCTTCAGAGCCAGCGGCTGCATTCCCAGCCAGCCTGCCTTTGTAACCAACCCCCTGCCAGGAGGGCCTGAACCCTGCACCATCAGCAGTGAAAGCACAAACCTCCACCTCATGCTCTAAATAATTAAACTCTGTGGGAGCATCAACAGACTCATAAAACTCTTACACAGACCAAGCCAGTCATTAATGGAGGTCAAAGATGAGCGCTCTATTTTTTTTAAGAGTGCTTTGATGCGTGGGGAGAGTGGTGAGAGGAGATCTTCATTACCCTTCTCTGGTACCTGATGAATTTTTCCTTTCCTGGCTATCAACACCTCCTACTTCCACCCGAAGCTCATACTGCTGGCAATCATCCGGACAGCCAGAGACAATTGGAAGGTGTGTTTGGATGACATCTGTGCTAGCTGGTCACCTGCAAGCAGGGAAGCAAGGGGCCTCGCTGAGCAAAGCCAGGCTCTACCAGAGCCTCAGCCGGTGCTTATTACGAGGTTTGGTTTTCCCCAGGGCCAGCGCAATGCTTAAAGTCATGCAAACCACAACCTCACACACTGTCTCCCCTACAGCAAGGCACGGAGCAGAGCACAAGCCAGTAAAATATGTCAGGATTATTAGCTTGGGCTCAGCGCCAGAGCTAGGAGCTGCCACAAGGGTAGGGAGGCTGCCTGCAGCCCTGCAGGTCAGCAGGAAGGAAGTGGAAGTCCTCTGACAGGGAAGGAGAGGCAGCACGCAGGAAAGGCAAGCCACGGTTGAGAAAAGGTCACAGAAACACTAGTCTGACCCACCCCTTCCAGCCTTAAAATATATATATACACACATACACATGTGAGCTTCTTGCTACTGTGCTTTGTTCAGACATTTTAAGGAGAGGTCTGCTCTTCCCATTCTATCTGCATTTCCCTGATCCATACCAGCTTTGGAAATGGTTCTTTGGGTTTTCCATCAATGAAAGCCTTGGGTGGAAAGAAGAGAAAGGCAGTTTTGGGGAAAGGATCACAACACAGAAACTCTCCCAGCAGCAGGCAGCGGTGTTGGATGCTCTATCGGCAGCTCTGATTCCAGCCTGCACCAGCCTAGCCTCTCCCTGCTTTCTCTGCTGCATTTGTGTGGAAGAGAGGCCCCAGACTGGAAGTGGCTTCAGGATCTCTGCTACTGTGCCAAAAAAGTGACTGGTGTAGCAAGGCCAGCTTCTATTTATTAATTATAAGTAGAACTGATAGATGCCCTTTTTTCAGGTCACTAGAAACCTTCTCCCAGCAAGCGCCAATACTTGGACGTTCAGAGGGAAGTTAGGAGATTTACACACAAGACCAGCACTCATCTTTCCCAACATGGCAAAAGCAGCAGCTGTTACTTCCCTTGTTCTTGGAAATAAGGGGGAAAATAGCTAGGACTCTTGAGCCTTGGCACCTCTTCCCTCCCACCCTTTCGCTACCAGAACTACTGTTACTATTCAGGGCAGAAGTGTTCCACAGGGCACACATTCCAGGGGGCTGAGCCATCCCACGTGGCCAGGCTCAAAATGGCAGGCAGCGATGAATAGGATAATTAGAAAGTACAACAGCAACCGCAACATAAAAACAAGCAGCTTCTATTACAAGAAACAGTTCTATGGCATGGTTAGATCCATCACCCCATATGCCGGGTTGTGGTGGTGCCTCAGGAGCCTGCTGCTATTATCTGTTTGCAATCACATTTCAGCCCGTCGTTCTGCTTAATGCTCGAAAAGCAAAGCTAATCAGATTCGCTCTCTCTTTCTGCTTAATGTCTCCAGTTCCCAAGCATGCTCTGTACTGCTTCAATTGATGTTCAAGTAACACTAGCCAGGAGCATGCAGTGCAAAAGAAAATAAAATGGAATTACCTATTAATTTCAATCCTTCTTTGCACCTATTTTGTCTAAAATTTCTTCTATACTTGAGCTTTGCAAACAAAAGTCAGGAAATTCCCATTTCCCCCTCTACGCCACACCCGGCTCCCATATGTGTTCCCTTCTTCAAACTGCTCCTCCAGTGGTATCTGGGCAATTAATTATAGCACAGACCTCTCAGGCTTCCCTCTTACTCTCTGGAACAGCTTTTTAAAATATTTCCTGGCTAGGAACCTCCAGATTAGGATGTCTTCTGCTGGCACTGTAATAGCCCCTCTTTGTTAATCTATCTGAAATGACCATCACATGCTCTCCTACTCCCTCTCCCTCCAGTACTATTTAATTACTGCAGTCCTACATGGGAACTCTAACGTGCTCTCAGCATTTCAGGTCTGAGGACAAACAGGACCCCAAAACGGCTGCTTTTTTTACCGCATTCCTTCGCACTCTAAAGGGCAGCTGGAGCACTGCTGGAGTCAGCTACAAGACCTGGATCTTTACTACAGCAAGCATCATAAGAGCAGATAAGCTGCCCCCAGACAGGGCAGATTGCATGAAAATTCAGCAAGGTGATCCAGGAAGAGACTGGCTTACAGGAGCACCCATCATCGTGAGCCAGAGGAAAAGAGCCACCCATTACAAGCACAGTAGATTTGCCAGAAGAACAACAACAACAACAAAAAAAAATCAGCAAGTATTTACATGAGAAGAGAAAGAGATGTAGGCGGAAGACAAATTTGCCAGGATACATATCTCCATCCAGGAAGAGTGAAAAAAAGGGAGACTGCAGAGGTAAAACCCCAGACAGCCCATGCATCTGTACACATCCCCCAGCTAATACCCACTACATCAATCAGAACAATGGCAGCTCCAGAGAAGACCCCCATAATCCAAGCTCCTTCACTAACATCTTCCCCAGAGGCTGCATGCATGTGCAAAGGAATGGAAAAAACCCATACTTCTCAATGAGATTACTTCCAGCATTTTCTATATTGCTCCCACTCTTACAAATGTATCTTTAAAACAAATATTGCAGCTGGCTTATAAATGTGTCAGTTTAAAAAAACCCCCAAACATAGCCTTGAAAACAAAGACACTTTGTACTCACCATATCCAGTGGCATCATTATTTAATATCAATGCACTGATTCTTTCCTTTATTCACTCCATCCTTGGAAAACAAACTCACTGTAACAGCCACCCAGTGTATAATCTTACCATGCAACGCGACACAACCCTACAATAACCTTTCTTTTGCCATGTCTTCGACGACCAATGAGAAGAATTTAGGTTTAAATGTTTCAAAAACCCAACCCAACCAACTACAGTACAGCACGAAGCAAATCTCTAACTCTCAAAGCTGGAGCGAATTCCCTCATCCCTCCCTGTGACTTTCCTTATTTGAAAATGGCTGCACAAACATTTCTGATTTGTGCACCACACCAATTGCAACCTGCCCCTCCTGCCAACTACAGCTGCTGGGTCAGTCCACACATGCACAGGCTCACTGCATCCTGCTGCCTCTGGCACACTGCTCTTCACTGACATCATCTCCACCTTCATGCTGTAGAAAATTCACCAGACGGGCACCGTTTCTGCTCCTTTAGCCATAAGGCAATTGCTTTAGGCCAACAGATGCCTCCATCTCATCTCCAAACGCACACTCCGACCCGCACTGCGCCCCCGCTAAGCAGACGCTTGGGCACGTGTCTTGTTGGACACACGTCCTCCCTGCAGCCAGCACGGGCTAATGCAGATATGCCGATCCATCAGTGGCAAAGCCGAGGCAGAAACACCATCCCTGCCAGTCAGCAGAAGCAAAGTTTGCCTTGGCCAGTTCCCATGGAGCCAGAGCTTCATCTCTCTCCTGGCTTCATCGCATCCCTGGAACAAGATGGCACCGTTCTACGATATCACAGCAATGTCTCGCAAGGCCTTCCCAATTTCTGCTAGTTTCTGAAAATTAGTTAGGCAGTAGCACCTGCAACAACTGCAAGCCACAGTTCGGAGATGGAGAGACTTCCTCCTGGTGCCGTGGTACCCAGCTCCAGGCCTGGCTCACCACAGCATGCAGAAAATTCTCAAGACATTTCCTCTCCTTGTCATTTACCCCAGACCACCTAGCCCCACCAGGTCCAAACAGCCACCATCACCAGGTTTGGGGAAGCTCTTTTACAAACTTGGCCTACAGCTATCCCACCAGGCAGTTTCCTTTTGCCCTCATAAAGAATGATTACAGCTACTATTTTTTGAGCCCATTAATAATAATACAGGAGCCTAATAACAGTAATTCTTAGGCTCACAGCAGTGGGCTCTCAGGAACTACAGTATGTCTCTGACTGTAGAGGCAGTGAAACTCAACCTTTTCCCCTTTTTCCCCCGTTTTGAAAATACTGCTTGGGAATGAAGTCAGCATCTGGAGGCACATGAGTATATCTGAGGGAAAGAAGAGGTGCAGGGGGGAAGGGAGGGATCTGAAAATGAAGGCTGAGGGTGAGGCTTCACATTACAACTGAACCAGGCTAATAGGTCACTGCTGCCAAAAAAGGGGGGGCCCATTTTCACCTTTCTTTCATTCCTTACCTTTCACTGCTGGCAAAACAAATCTCGCCCCTCCTGCGCGGCAGCTCTGATACGAGTCTGAACCTGGTGAACAGGTTCAGCTCTCTGTCCCAGGAGAAAAAAATTCACTTTTTTATGGTTTTGGGCAAGTCAGCTTTCTGAAAGCTGAACAAGCTGTATCCACAAGGCAAGGAATATGGCCACAGAGCCAGAAGCAAGGCATGATCACCCCTCTTAGGAGGAGCAAGTGGTTAGATTGGGTCAGCCACAGCAAGAAAAGCCATCCTAACCCACGTGAAACTGCAGTTTCATCCAACAAGGATACTGATCAGCACGAAACAAGCAGCCTAGCTGAAAAGCCTGCAATAGAGGTGTTTGCTAATAATCTTAAAACAGGTAGTTTTACCTATTACTAAGGTGTCGTTAGGAGTGGCATTTATGAAGGCAGCCATGCAGATAAAAAACAACACAAAAACTGAGCAGAACCAAACTAGACAAAAAATGCAAGAGGTACTGCAGGATTTCCAATAATAATCTTCCCTATTTCTAAATTGGACTCTGTTATTATCAAACAAGATGGCTGCCTTCATCACTATGTTAAAGAAATGTCTGTTTTCATTACAAAGTTAACAGTTAGTTTCAGGGTGCATTTTTCTTTTCCCATTAGCTTCTACATCATCAGATGAACAAAATAATGCTTTTCTTTTATTAAAAAAACCCAAGCCCATATTAACTCCACTGTCTTTATTTCTCTCCACCTCCTCTGCTCAATTACTAGAAGCAATTTACAGACAATAAATGTAACTTCACAGCTGCCTGTATGAAGTATTCCCTTCATTTTATAGATGAGGTTACAGGCTATACAGAAATTAATATCAGCAAGGTCTACTTCAAAGCAGGATAAGCAAGAGGAACAGATGCACTCTTAAAGAATACAGATCATGACTGTACTCTAGTAAAACCACTAATAAAGAATTAAGAATGTTGCCAGTTGGATATAAATTCTTTGAATGTATCTGCTTAAACACAGTAACAAACAAAAGCTTGCTTTGAGGTTTTGCTTGGGTTTATTCTGTTATTATAAGGAACAACATCGTGAGATTTCAGATTTACCGCTCACAGACCAAACATGCTCGCTTTACTAGTAAACACCGCTGAACTGCTTACCTCATGGACTCAAAGAGGGTCTCTTCCCAGCTGGTGCATGATCACCAGGAATCTGCAGCTAGAAACTCTGTACATAATTTTAATCGATGCAGATAAGCAAGCCAGGAGAGAGTCCAGTGTTTTCTGACATAGCCTCATGGGCTTTGGCAGAGCTAGGAGGAGCAAGAACCTGTATCTGTTGTTAAAACTGCCAGCCGTGACTATGAAAAAGCACTGGGAGTAGCAACACTAAAGGGGGAAAAAAAAAATCCAAAGGTGCAGTTTTGTGCAGGCACTCTTCTGATGATAACTGCTCCTTAAGGCTTAATAAAAATGCACAGCCAACTTGTCTTCTTCCACACATTATCAGAGCTCAGAAATAGCACCTGAGTCTAGTTATACAACTCAGCAGGCACAGCTTCTCCAAGGAAGCAACCACCACTGGCATGCAGGTACTCCAAAGGCTGAGTCATCTCAACAGGCCCTTCAAAGGAAAATAATCCTATTAAGAATTGGTGTGTTGGTACTGAAGCCAAAAAGGAGTGTTAATTTTGGCAGTTAATTACACTGCTTCCACTCCATCCATTTTCTACCAAACCTAACACCTGTAGGTTAGTAAACTCACCACGTGTCTCCATCCACCCCCAAGGTCCTTTCTTGACACTATCTCCTCTTTAGCCAGCAACCAGCCTATGTTTCCTTACCCCTGACTAACACAAACTAGTATTTGTACAGTCACAGAGCTTGAAAAACTAATTTAGGACTTAGGCCTTCATTTCTAGCCTGCATACAAATACCCTCACCTGAGGACAGGCTACAGCACTCCCCCCTCTCCTAAACTCTTCCAAAGGGGATAGACTGAGAAAGAAACCAGTGGCTTAGGTCGAGAATTTTATTTTTGAGACTGGTAAATCTGTTGTGGAGACTGATCCACTGATATTTTTCTAATATAAGGAACATATAAAATGCCTAGAATTTGATATCTGCTTTTTAATTAAATTGAAATAAGTAAATCACAGCCTGTTGCCATGGAGAATGAACAGACACAGCCTCTTGACTCCAGGGCAGGATCAAGCAGGAGAGGCAGACAAGGCTGTGAAATTAAAAACACCTATTTTAAAGCAAATGGTCTTGATAATTAGCAAAAAACGTGGCATAGGGAAATAATATAACCATATGGCAGGAAGTGGTTTTCAAGGTGAACTACAAAGCTGTTTTAAATAAATGAATAAACTGCTGGAGCTGCTGGGTCACCCACAGAATCATATATGCAGGATTAAACGTGATTTGAAAAATACACTGAAAAATAGCAATTAGCTCTTCTTTCGCTTTCCTGCCCATAGCCTGCATCTGTGTCTGTTCTTATTTTTAAGGACCTGCTTCAAGCAATTAATGCTTGCACCTATTTGCAGTTACCAGAGAGTCATCAAATTCAGACATTTTCAAAAGCCTTGCAGTTTACCCTGAAGCTAGAACCAAGTTTATGGGACATAAAACCTTTTACCTCTTACTCAGTGTCATCACACAGTCCTGGTCAGGTCATCAGACACTAATAATCATTCCTGAATCTGGGCATCCTTGTTATGACTTCCATGACAAAGTGACTTTGGAGGGAATTTGCCCTCCACACACCATGTGCCCAATCCTGTGCTATACTTCTCAAGAAGCACAGCTCAGAGAGAGTCAAAAGGTAACTCTGGTCTATCAGTGGGAGGCTGATAGCAGATCCACGCTTGGCTGGTGGACAGGAGCCTTGCACACTCCCTTCCCAGTTTGTCTGGAGCACAGGACACCAAAATATTCCACCCCTTTTAAGATACTTCTGCTCTGCTCGGATCTCAAAGCGCTGCAGCAAGGAAACACCCTCATCACCTTTCTGAGCCCAGCCAGGGCACATCTGAACAAGACTGTCTAACAATTTCCAGTGAGCATGTGGCCAAAGTGCATCAAATTCGTAACAGCTTAAAATACTTGAAATAAATTGTACCTGATGACTCAGTTTCAAAAATGTGCCGTACATTTTTTTGAAGGGAAGGGACAGATGAACTAACTTTCACTTCAAACCGCCCATCCACTCCAGAGAAAAAGCCAACCTTTTCTCCTATTTCGTGAAGATACAAGTTGTCAGCCACAGTCATTCAGTCTTCTGCAGCAGATAATGACCCACATGAAACAAAGTCTCAGGGTCTCAGATCAGACCCTTGTGATACAGTTACTTGGTTACATTAACAACCAGTCACATTCTCAGCCCTCAGCAGCATAACTTCGAGGTGGCTACTGACAAGTTACCTTCTGTTTTCCACCATGACCAAGAAACACCCACAAAGTGAGGAGAATTGGGACAGAAATCTTGGGAAAATAAGGAGTTGTGGAAAAATGCACAATTAAAATTAGTATTCTCTGTTTTCACAGTTTTGCCCAGTTTTGGAACATTTCCTGCTTTGACTGAAGTCACACTGCTTAAGATGTTCGGCTTCCATTAAAAATAAACTCCAAGTCCAAGTCTGCATGAAGATAGGCATAAACTTGCAAATCTAGTTAACCCTGAAGGACACCAACTCCTTAAAAATGGTGGGGTGGGGGCAGTACATGTGGGCTACTTTACAGTCTTTGAACAGTTGAGGCTAACAGCAGTATCTGCCCAACCTCTTTGCTCATGCACCCCATTTCTTTCCAAACCCTGCAGCAAGAGGAGCTGTGAAACACCTCAGGTCACATCAGCTGCACTGGAAGGTGCTACACACCCTTGGCTTCCTCACTGCCCACCACTTTCCCTGGCATGCCATCAGTTTCCTACTGCTTGAACCACAGTCATGCAATACCACCCAAACACAAATGGCTTTGCCAGAAACTGTTGCTGCCCTCACAGGCACCTGGCACATAAAGGGCAGCAGGTGGCTTGTTTCTCCTCACCTCATAGTTCTATTTACATTTAATTTTGACTTAAAGGGATTTAACACAATCATAAAGGCTGGCCAAGCATCTCCCTTTGAAAGGGAACTGCGTTTTCTTCTCCGTCTGCACAAGCCAAGATAACCACGCAGAGGAAGACTCCTTCCCAGGGACACTCCCAGTTGGACAGAGACAGGGTTTAGGGGCGCCTCCGTTAAAACTCAAGCCAGAAGCCACTTGGCATATGAAGGAAGATGCTAACCATGCCCAGGAGAGATTATTTTCATATCACAGCATGCAGGGTCGCAAGTCAAAAAAAAAAAAAACAAAACCAAAAACACAAACCAAACAGAAAAGCAACAACAAAACAAAACAAATCCCCAACAACAACCAAGAAAACCCCCACTTCAACAACAAGCAAAAACAAACAAAAACCCCCACACCATCCCTCACACTGTCACCTTCAGCAGCATCGAACTGAACCATATACACAATAGAGGGGCCAAGCACCCTGTCCAGGTTGTCCACAGCTCCTCATTCCCATCACCCGTGCCACCTCCCTACAAGCCCCTCCTGCACCCCTAGCAAACATCCCCAGGACCGCCTTCACCCACCCACAAACTTCTCCTGATATCTATGCCCCCGGGACCCCTTCAAGCTCCACAACCCGGGGAGAAGGCTTCCCAAACAAGCAGAGGCTTCACACGCCAGCCTTGCTGGGGTGTTTTTCTCCCGGCGGTGCGGCTGCCGGGGCTCCCAGCGGGAGTTTCCAGCCACAAACCTCGGCGGCTCGAGGAGCGTGGGGCACACGTGCGCGCCCGCCACTGTCAACAACTTCCAGCCACTGTCCCAGTGGGCAAGTCCCGGTGGGCGGGGGGCTGCCTACCACCGCCGGCAGTAATCTGGCTTGCGAAAAGACGCTCGTAAGCAGGACAGCGCTTTATTTTAACAAAAATAAAGATCACCTTAATATTTTCTTTAACAGCCAGAAAGGTCACGACGTGGAGGTCCGTAAGGGGGGAGGGGAAAGAGACGGGTGAGGGGAGGGGAAGGAGGGGGGTGGCAACGCACAAACCCCCACGGCTTTAACTGCTTGCTTGCCGTAAAAAATGAAATCACATGAAGGAATTGGAGAGACGGACAGACCCCCACGCTCGGGGACTGTTCGGCTGCCCGAGGCCCCCCTCCCGCCCTTCACACGCGGGAGGCGGCGGAGGGACCCGGGGAAGGGGGGCTGTGGAAAACAAATAACACTCCCAGCAAACGCCGCACACGCCAGGGTCACACACACGCACACACCCCCGCCGCCGCTTACCTGTGCGGGCCGGCGGCCCTCAGGGTCCCATGGCAGCCCCGTCCCGTCCCGCCCCGCCCCGTCCCGCGGCGGGCACAGGAGCTCCCGAGTCTTTGTTGCGCGGAGGGGAACGGGAACGGGAGCGGGTCCTGTCAGCTCATGTGACGCGGCGGGCTCGGTCTCCGCTGCTCCTCCTTGCTGCTCTCCCCTGCCCGCCCTCCGCCGGCGCTCAGCACAGGCCCCGCAGCCGGGCGCGGGTCTCAGGCCCGACTGGCTGCTGGCGGAGCGGCGGCGGCGGGGGAGGAGGAGCCGTCGGCGGGGCGGGCTCCGCGGCGGGGCCGGGCGCGGAGGAGGGCGAGGAGGGCTCTGGCAGCGGAGCGCTGCCTGCCTGAGGCGGGAGGCGGCGGGGCCGGGCTGGCGCTGCCCTGCGGGCCGTCCTGCCCCCCGCGCCAGAGCCCCCGCTCTGGGAGTGGTAACACGGAGCCCCGAGTAGAGGGTTTGTTCCCCTCCTGAGACTGCTGGAGGTGCGCTTGGGGCCCTGATGCACAGGCCCAGGCCTGCCGCAGCAGTTAGAAAAGCAAATAAAAACGTAATTATGTGCTTTCTAGTTGGAGCTCGCAGTGAAAGAGAGGAAAACCCCTCGTTTTCTCGAGAAGAGATCTGAGAAATATCAGTACTGGATCACATCAGCATCCTGCCTTTGAGAGTGCCGAACAGACAAATCCTAGCAGTCGGCTAAAAGAAGCAGACCATGACGCTGCCCCAGAAGACTCCCCCCATGACCATGACCATGACCATGATCCTGCGGTCAGGCACTTCCCAGTAGCTGGGGTCTTCGTATTAATCAGCTCCCAAAGGATTTTTTTTTTTCATACATTCAGTATTTTTGGTTTTGAACCATTTGAAATTTTTGTGTCTGCTCCATCATGCAGCAAGCATCCAGCTTTCTTCTTCAGAGAGCATTTAATCATCTTTTGTTTGCCAAACTCTAAGTAGGGGGCAGAGAGATATTACCTTTCTGTATATCTTTAAAACCTCAATATGCCATTTTTCTTCACAGTCCAAGACTGAAAAACAACACCACCGGCCAGGCCTTGCAGAGGAAACACAGGTGACA
The DNA here is from genome assembly GCA_013400235.1 of Oriolus oriolus. Taxonomy (NCBI): domain Eukaryota; kingdom Metazoa; phylum Chordata; class Aves; order Passeriformes; family Corvidae; genus Oriolus; species Oriolus oriolus. The sequence continues at coordinate 101,467 of VXBT01013580.1, forward strand.
TTTCTATCAAAAATGCAGACAGCTCAGGAAACCTCGGATTCCCTCATCAAATACAACCACCAATTCAATGAGCAGGTTCCCTGCTGTCCCAAGATTGCACCTCCACTGGCATCAGCTTCCTAGACACCATAACTGGCATTAAAAGTGGCACCCCACAAGCCAGCACATACACAAGAACCTACAGACCATCAAACTTGCTCTATAAAGCAGATGCAGTAAGACCAGCAGCCATGCACAATGCAACAAAAGGCTGTGAGCTTCAGCCAGTCCTGCAGATATTGTTACACCTGAGGGGAACACTGGTGATCTGCTTTATCCATGAAGGTCCCTCTTCCATAAAATAGATACAAATTTAGTACAATAAAGATACGACAGCAACAACAGCAATTTTGGAAAATAACTTTTCAAGGAATCAGGGTTTATCTGGTGTTCATCTAATGCTACCAAAATTAACAGGGGCTGGCAAAGTCTCTAACCACATTAGCTTTCTGCCAATCTGTTTTTCTGCTTTTTATTTTACAGTCTCAGCTGTAGTATTCTCTCCTGCAACCACATGCTCCTGCTAGTGATAATACTCCACGCTAAAATCCACACATAAAATAATCTCTTAAACTACTGGCTCTGAAAGGGTGTTTTTTCCCCCCATGTCTCTCCTCCTAACCTTCAGGCTCTCCCTTCTGCAACTCATTACAGGAAGCAAATCCACAGATGCAAACATAAGAAATAGAATCAGATACCACCAGAGCATCAAACATGAAATACGTCAGTACCGCTCCACAGACAGCATAATCAGTGCCCTTCCTCCCATAGCAAATCTGCCGAAATTCTTTGTTCCTGCGTGTACTTGTCCCATATCTCTACAGTTCATCACTTCATCCAGCACATGAGATACCCCCACAGAAACCATGTGAATGGAACTAAATAATTGCTGTCTTACAACGAGCACATACAGTCAGCTAGAAATGGACATTAGGGGAGTATTCATCAGACAGCAACAACTTCAATGCCTCAATCCTTACCCCAAAGGAGACCAAAACCTTCCCAAAAGCTAAAGCTTGGCATTAAAACTTATAATCCCTCGATACTAAAGCTATGGATTTAAGGGAGATGTTGCCTGCCTAGCCTGTTACAGCCTCCCCTCTGACCTCTCCTTTGTCACCAGCACAAACAGCCCTTTTTCGGTAGTGGTCCATCAGAGAACCAGCAGCCTGTCAGTCACTGCTGTTTACACCCTTTTCCACTTCATAGGTGCTCCTTTTTTTTTTTCCTCAAGTGGTCCAATTGATTAATATAATTAGATCAAACCAATAGCAATTGCATCTAACCTGTAGTTAGCTTGAATATTGCTGCTTTCTGTCAGATCTGATAAAAAGATCCTGAGCCCAATAGCTTGTTTGCTTTTTCTAGCTCCATCAGTTGATCTAATACAAGATACTACCTTTCACCACAAACCTTGCTTCCCTAGGATGTTTAGACCATCATGGCTACAATACCATTTTAATGTCTTGCCTTAACCGATTCTTCCATATTCTCTTATCTATGAAGTAGAATATGATAAAATGTATTCCCTTCTGTATCAGTTCTTACACTGTTTTCATAAAAATAACATCCAAGTACCTTCTAGGACAGCATTAGCTGATCTGACTACCATCTGTCATATGAAGGGGTTGGTTTTATTTTCTTTGTTCTCTCCCCAGGAAGAAAATGATGCATGAAGCAAAGTTTTGGTTTTGTGATGGTTTCATCCCCTTTCCTCTATTCATGCTGCTCTGTGTTTATACCACAGAAAATGAGGACAATGGCAGTTTATGTGATAAATAGACCTTATTTCCCAAGGAAGCTAATTTCAGAGTGTTGAGCCACCCATAGAAATAATCTCCCGCACAAAGCAACATTTTACTATGTTATTCCCCACCAAAGAAAAGCTAATCCATATTCCTGACATTTGGGACAGAAACTTCTTAAGGAAAGAACAGCATTTTCCTCTCTCCAGAAAAAGAGTTTCAACCTGTGATCCTCAGTATGCGACGTTCAAACAGATTGTGGCAGATTATTAACATACAGGCCAGCGCTCTATACAGTTATAAATAGGAAAATCTGGAAACCAAAAAGAGTAACACGCCTTTTAATTGCACTGAGGCAGATTATCATAGGACAGCTTGGAAGGGAAATGGTGGAGACAGATTATTTCATGCTAAAAAAATAGAGGGAATTTACTTATGTGTAAGGACTCACACTGCTGTTCCTCAAAGAGGAACCCTGAATGATCCCACGTGTCTACAAAGGCAGTAGGTACAACATACGAGCTACTGAAAGACAGAAACTGAGGTGAAGAGAGGAATCATCTGTGCTCAAGCACTGAAAGCAGAAATGCCAGAAGACCTCAGGGAGACAGTAGACAGCAGATTTAATATGTTTTTGCAATGTGATATGGCAGCAAAAATCATGCAGTTAATTTAATTTGGGGTTGTAAAGGCAGAGACCTCTTCTCAGAGATATAGGCAATAGTCCCATTTTTTAATATAGTAGTGAGACCGCAGTTCGAAGACATGTTTAGTTCTGGACAACGCGGTGCTAGCTAGATGTCAACAACTTGGAGGGAAATAAAAAAAGAGGAACATAAAAAGCTGGAAGGGATTACAGCATGTGTAGGTTGGCCAAATAACAACTGGGAAGAGCATCACGGGAATTGCATATGAGAACTTCAGGGGCGCAGAAGCACCAGGGAGCAAGAAAGACTGTTTAGGGTTGTCTGAGTGAATATAAATGGTATAAATGTAAAGTAAATTAAGTAAAGGAAACATTAATCTACAAGACTGCAAGATGGGATCCCACAGGAGCTCCCAAAACCTGATTCACAAAAGACTACGGAGAAAAGCACACAAGAAACCACAAAAGAAACTCTGCAGGAAAAGATTACATGAGGACAATATGCGTTTGGGACCATGGAACTGCTCACTGACTGGGACATCTGCAGAGCAATAGGTCTCAGCCCAGTACATGGAAATCTCCTTTTCTCACACCATTGCTGGAGGCACTTGTAGACCAAAATAACCATGTGGGTAAGCATGGATGGAGTCTTGTATTTAGAGGCGTTGTAGGGGGGAAGGTCTATTCTCAGAATTTTTCCCTTTTATCACTATGATTGCCTTGAGATGTCACTGGCTCATCATCTGGCAAAACCAGCAGTGATGTTTTAATATACATTCACTTGGATTACACAGACCTCTGAGTAGATGTCTTGGACAGCGCTAACCTCTTCCGGGAAGTCTGTGGCATCCAGATACAGCAGTTAATTGGAATGAAAAAAAATTTTAATATTCCATAATTAGAGGGATGAGACCAAGATAGCATGTAACATAGGAAAACTTGTACACATAACACCTTTACATCACATTGTGCCATCATATATTCTAGCCTGCCTGTCATGCAGAAAAGGAGACCTGACAGTATAATATGTTGCTTCCAAGCAAGGGCTGATACACCATGTTGCTGCTCAGCCTGCATGTGCCACACATTCATTGCTGGGGGGGAAAAAAAAACAGGAAAAAAAGAAAAAAAAGCCCAAACAGTTTTATAGACATTCTATAGGGAGTCTGAATGGTTTGTTTGGTTTTTTGTTGTTGTTGTTCTTTGGTTGGTTGGTTTGGAGTTTTTTTGTCTGTATTTTTTTAACACCACCCTTTAGGGAGGCATGTTCAGTGATCATTATCAGTTCATCCACACACAAAGCACACAAAGGTATAGTCCCCCATAAGTGTTGACCTTAAATTGCCTTTCTGTACATAGAAATGTCATGATCTTCATGAAGGAAACCTTTCTGCTTATTTATGTAAATGAAAAAAATGGCTTAACGCACACAAACATACAGCAAATGTAAGTGTACTAATATTTGACATAACCTTGTCAGGAATTGCTGAAGCATATGCTAAAATTAATTCATCAACCCCCCCTAGTTTATCACAAACCTGTGACTGTTTCGTTTTCACTCTGCTTAATGGTCCATCTTTCCCAGGACAACATATGTTACAAATCTCTCTGTAATTTCATTCTCTTACCTTGCAGACCACGCTTAAAGAAAAGAAAAAATATAAGAAAAAAGAAGCATTTTCTCCTTTCTTTTAAATGCAGCTCTTGTCTAAGTACTCGGACAGGCACTGTCAGCTCTGAAAATTCAAGATTAATCAAGCAATTAAGAATTGATATCTAGTGACTTATCATGACTGGAAATGAGAGATGCTGCATTCATTTTAGCTCTACAAGAACCCAAAATAGCTAACCTGATTTTTATGGACAGCAAGATTATTTTAAATCTATTGGGGAGAACAGTTACAATTCCTTCTATTAAAGTGGCTCTTTCAGAATCACCATCTGTGTTTTGCACATTCCTTAGCAAAGGGCCTGTCTGTACGGAGGGCCATGCTGGAAGAGCTGCTGTACTTCAGATTCACACCCTGTCTTTACCTGAATGAGTCTGAAAGTGTACAGAAATTCCAAGAGCAGGAGCCGAGATGAAGTTTTGCTTTCTCTCCCCCACAACACGGCACTGCACTGCACTGCTTGAATAAACAATACAACTGAGTAGGAATTACATCACCTCAAAACTGTGGTTTCCTTTAAACATTAAAAAGAATGGCAAGCATTTCCATTCACGTAATTATCAGTATTATCACCTCTCCTCACACCTCCTTCTCCAGCTGCTGTGATGGTAGGGACTTCCCTGCCTCCTTTCCTTGGGAGTGGAGAGAGCCCTTGCAACTCAGCTGCAGTCATTTGCTTTCCTCTCCATGAGCTCAGGAACTTCTTCAGCAATCAGAAAGACTTCACGGGTTGGATGAGCAACAGGTCAGCACATTCCCTCTATAAACATTTATTTGGGGAATTATAGCATACACATTTGGGCTTTCTATGGTAATTTGGATCTGATGAGCTTTCCTTATTGCCAAAATGCTGGATGCCTCTGTAAAAGAGAGGAGTAACTTCTTCTGCAGCTTAGCTACCTCGGCAAACAGACCTCAGCTAGGCAGATGTGAGTCTGATTGATACCTGCATGCGAAATCAAAAATGAAAACCAGAGTGCTGCAGAACCCAGTGCTGGTGACTCAGGAAGAAACCTTCTTTTTCCCTAAACTATAAGTAGCTCAGCAGCTCTTACTTACCCAGCTTCTGCCTTCTTCCTGGACAACCTGATACAAACAAGAGCATAGAAACCTGAAACCTGTTTCAGACTTCACCTCCAATGCTCTGCAGTTTTGGAAAAGTCATTTAAGCTCCTGAGTCTCCATTTTTTCCATGCATGAAGCTGAAATGACATACTGAGCCTTGCAAGAACTTCTGAAACCTTTGATTTTAACAGCATGTGTCGGTGCCAAAAGCACCATTACGGACATTACAGCACTAATTCTCTCACAAGGGAGGGAAACTTACTGTGCCACAGGTATTTTGGATACAATTATTACCCCTGGAAGTGCTCCGATATCATTGCACAAAATTGTAGGCAGATGAATCTTTCAGACGGGATAGAAACCAGAGGCCCTGACAGGTTATTAAAAGACATAACATTTTGAAGAAGCCCATATGTTAGCTTTTTCATGCTCACCCTGTTCCAATTTGGATAATTACGTTCTAACTCCTTAAAGCAGGGTGGCTGACCTGCCTGGCCCTACCAGCTGTATATCCAAATCTTCATGTGGCCTAGAGCGATACAACACAACCCACATATTTCATGAAGCTGAAGGAAAAGAGGAGCTCTACGAGAGGTTCATCAGCTAGTGAGAAAGATTTCCCCCTGGAATGGGAGCCTTCCCATTGCACTGAAACAGCCCTTGCCTCAGAAGCTGGTGGCTTCTCCTCCATGTCACTTTCCACAGGAACCTGCCTGGTATTGTCAAAGCACTATCACACTTTGTCCCCAGCTAGCTGTATAGTTGCAGCTCTGTGATGCACAGATGCTGTGAACCTTGAAGATCCCCAGCTCACAACACATTCCAGTGATTTACAGGCCTGGTTATTAATAGTGAAGGACTTAGTGACATAATAGTTACTAATAGTAATCTGCATTTCCCCTTTATCATTAACAAAGAAAAACATTTCATCCCTCACAGTAAGTGAAGACTGGCTTGCCCTAGAATCAAGCAAGAGAAGACACTGAAGGTTCACCTTATTCTCTTCTCTGGGAGATCACTGATGCTCTCTGAGCTGCTCCTTTTTTCTTTAGAAACTTGCAGTGATACTTCACTGTGCATTGTAAATCTTGACCACCACAGAATCCCAAAACACAGAAAGAGCAATATCTGAGCCTTCATCAGTTTCCTGACACAGTAAAGAAGAAAAGCAACATATGGTGCAAAGGATTTCTTTCACCACGGACACACAGTAAATTTTCCCAAACTCAAGATAAGATGCCATTTCCAAATGGTGAAAGAAGGTGGTGGCAAATCTAAGCAGCCCTCAACATCTGGCTAATTTTGCATTTCAGATGCCACTCTGACCCAGTGATGGTGTTAGCAGCCACCCTCCTGCCCCTCGCATGGGCAGCCCTGTGCCAAGATGTTGGTATCTGCTGAAGTGATTGCTCCAGACATCATGGATGCAAAAGAGGGGAGCCTGTCCTCCCCATCTCTTCACAAGTGCTGGTGGCACCTGGGCCATGGCACAGACCTTTGGGGAGTGTCAGAGCCACAAGCCCCAGGGGTAGAAGACAGTCACGCTTGAGGATGTTCCGCATGGCTGTAGCAGCCCACCCATGGGGAGTCTGTGGTCTGGGGGTTACCAGGGAAGCTGGCGGGGGCATGTGGGCACACAGGGGCCATGAAAAAGAGCAGAGAGGACCTAGGGCACCATCTGGTGGCTTCACTCACTGCCTTCCCTAAATCCTCGTCTCACAGGGTCACAACGTTGCATGGCCAAGGGCTGAAGGAACACCAAGTCTTTCCAAGAGACAGCCCAGCTGGAACAAGAGATGCCCTTGGCCCAGATTCACACACCCGCTGGGCACCGCTGGGTAGGACAGCAGTGCAAACCAGAGCCGTAGTAACCATTTTTCTTGGGTGATGTTCAGTCAAGCACTTCCCCTGACAAAGAACCAGCCCTAGCTGGGTATTTAGAGATGATTTGCAGTAGAGACACCCCTGAGAAAGCTAAAGAAGAGAAGACAGAAGTGATGAAGGAGAACACTTTGGACGTGTTTCACTGGCGTTATCCACCACGGTAAGGTCTTGTCTGCAGATAAAGGCAACATATAGTTTGCACTGTTTCGTTCAACAAAACAGTACCCATGCAAGAGCTTGTCCTCTGCAGAAAAAGATCAAACCAACAAACCTCTCAAGTGCACCCTGGTTTTTGCCTTCTCAAATCAAGATTTGCTGTAAAGCATTATGAAGGAGTCCATTTAAAGGGTATAGATGACCTCAGTGTCACCAATACCCTTTGCAGCAATGCACACTGAGGACCAAAGGCTAGTGTCTGGTGAAGAGGGCAAAGGATCCTAGTCCTAACACAGCACCTCCTTCAGAAGAAGGCAGCCAGTGCATTTCCACCTCACACCACTGCTTACTTTGAGAACAGGTCTCCACTTCCCTGAAATCCTGTCAATAGAAAAGGATAATTCAACACCTGGGAATCAAAGGTTATACCACTATAACCAGAGAGCCTGCTCTGTGCATAACAGCACCATCCTGGTGGGAGCTGAGGTCCTTAGAGACACAGTTTTTAAGAGGAATCCATTCTCAGCATTCAGTTAAAGGCAAAATGTATAGGGTGAACATAATAAGCCATTCACTGCTTCTCACATTTGTGGAGCTGGGGAAACCAATTCATAATTTGCTTTTTTTCCCCCCCAACTGCCTAGCACTTAGAAATGAACACGTTTCCTCTTGCTAGTAATACTCATTCTCTGCACTTATTCTCCTGGGCCACAAAGACAGGTAAGACATAAAGACAAAATGACAACAAAAAGATCAAATGACTGCCTTTTCCCTGAACAAATCTCTGCTACAAAGTAGCTATACCAATATTATATAAATTATATTTCCTAGTCTCCCCTACCTGTGCCTTCAGGCATTTCCTCATACCACCTTGGCAAACTCCATGCCATTTAAAAACATCCCTGCTCTCACAGCCTTCTGCTTTATGCTTTTCTCTCTCACACACGCTGCTGCCGTGGCTGCCCACGGTGCATGATGCTAAAGAAGTGATTTTAGATTGTGGCTACATAGCTTTAAACTTCCTTTTTCTCATGCAGCAGCCTTTTAGCCTTCCTCACAGGGCCAACCCGAAAGCCACTGAAATCAACACAGCAACCCCCACCCCGACTTTGACAAGGTTTGGCACACAGCCCAAATCCCCACACTTGCCACTGTTTCTTGAAAATTTTTACTTTTTCACTTAATTGATCAAAACCTGGTGTGATTCTTCCAGTACTTTAGCACTGACTGTTCTAGAATAGCATTTTCCATTCCAAAAACTGTTCTTTCTTTCATGTTTTATTTTAAACAGCTTCAGCTATTTAATATATAGAATTGTTCAGGCATAAATGTAAGAAACATGCTACTTAAAAAGGTAACAGAAACACAAGACAAATCAAGTCACTGCAAAGAGAGATCCTTGCCAGGAAATTTCCAGTAGCACCCAGTATTTTTAGCATTTACAAAATTTAAAAAACAAAACACAAAACCTAAGCATCATTATTTTGAAAGTTTTTACTTTTCATCTAATCCACCAGCATCTGCTGAATATTTTATTGCCATACTGCAACATATTTATAATTCATCTCATCATTTCTTCAAATTTGTTAAGGAAAGGAATTGTAATACCTCTACAATCCTCTGTAAATTCTTCTGTGAACACAAATGTTTCCTGGTCATATTAGTAAAATCTAAAACTTTTTGCGTCAAAAATATTTATAATTGTTGTGATCACCTAAATTATGTGGGTCTAATAAGTCATGCTGTCCATTCATTGCTTTTTTTGAAATGAATTTCTCAGCACTGGGAAGAGAAAGAGCATTTTTCTGTGGTTAAAGAAAGTCCAAATTGCATGTTTGAAATCTCTTCTAATAAAAAGAGCAAAGCAATAAGCGGATTATCTCTTTAAACATAGTATAGGAAGGTTGGAGGCCCCGGAGACATTTTCCATAGCCTCTATCTCTGATACATAGCAACATTATCTTCAGCTAGAGAGGGTCCTATGACCCTGGAGCTCAATTTTAATTTGATCTTCTTCTTTAAAGAGGTTTCTAGGATTCCTCTCAAGTTATGCTGCATATTCTTATTTTGGGCCTTGTTTGGTTGTTATTTCATTGTTGTTTTTTAAAATGAGATAAAACAGCCTCAGCTTTTTGATCCACCAGTTTGATCGTGTTATACGGATATTTAATGTAACTTCTTCCCTATCAGAACCCGAATATGCATCAGCACAAATAGTAGGCAAGTTCCAGCTGACAGGAGAGAAAGAATTTGGACAGAAAGTTCATTTCTAAGGCCTCCCTCCTCCTTCCTTCAGTCATTCTAAGATTCAGAACCGGTCTCCCTGGCCAATAATGTATGGTGGGGGGCCAGGTAAAGGAGCTTTATACTCTTTACAGCGGCCAGCTGAAACAAAGGAAAACCTATGGGTTTTGGTGGGGCAGAGGTACCATGCCTGCTCCCACGGAGGCTCAAAATCCCAAGTGGTAACAATGCCCATTGCCAAGAAGAAAAGGAAACTGCAGAGCTCCGCTTGGACTTCCGTGGGCTGGACCCTGGCCCCAGACCCGCCTGGCTTATGCAGCCCCAGCAAGGGAGTTTTCTCACGTTCCCACCTCCTTGTTCCTCTTTCTTGTTCTGGAATGGGCACTGTCACTGAGACATGCTGTCAGGAAGGGATATTTTCTCTGTGTTCCTTTTCTCCGCCTTTATCTCTGTCAGTGCATCCAGTCCTCACCGTGTACTGCTGATATTGCTGAAGAGGAAGCATTTACTTGGAGGCACTGATTTGAGTCGCCGGAGTAAGGTCACAGCAGGCATCTGTGACTACTTGATGGGATTAGCAGATTATGAGAAAGCGTGTTTGCTGTGGGGTTCCTGAGAAAGGGAAAATGGGCAGGTGGATGCCTGGATCTGGTTAAACCATGCATGAAGTCCTGGCGGCCATTTCGGCAAAGCCACAAGCACAGGATCAGATGGACGGCTGCAGGTCAGGATCGGAACATCAAGCCAGCAAGCAGAGAGGTCTCTGGATTGTCCTACCACTTGCAGAGGATCGAGAGTTAAGTATTTCAGCCGGGGCAGGTGAGAGAAACCTTCACAGATTGCCCATTCCCAAGATAAGTGCCTGACAAAAGCAGCTTTTCTTTTGCATCAAACAGCTTTGCTGCAAAATAGCTTTGCTGCATCAATGCAGACTGAGCCCCGAGGGATTTTAACAGATACATTCTGTTGTTAATGAAGGGCAGTTTAGAAGGAGCCAGGGGTTCACAATTCCCTCGTGGTTGTGCTCTGAAGTCACTGTGAATCTCTGCATGTATCTGCATCTCATCTGGGATGTAAGAGAGCAGCTCTGCCATACAAAAAGATGACTGGTCCACATAGGGTCAGGTATCTTCCCTGTTAGATATTCTCATACAATGTATCAGAGGATTCTTCTAGAGTTTCTTGCTTCTTAGGTGTCTGCAGAATGATGAAAAGGAGAAAAAAGAAATGGAGGAAAATTATTCAAAAGATGATGAATTAATTCTTAATAAGCAGACACTGACGTTTGTTCTGCTAGAAATGGCTATAAGTGATCTGCTGAAACAGAAGCCACTACAGTGAGAAATGTTGCTCCACCAGAGATGAACGTGACTAATCCAGCCCAAGGGATAAAGATGCCTCCTTTACTAGTCACTCTTCCCCAAAAAAACTGTCAGACAGGGAGGGGAGGGAAAATTGGACTCAGTAAGAAAATAAATCACTTTGGATTCTGTGAAGGAGGAATTCCCTGACCTCCTCAATCCTGTTTCTTCAACAGTTGAGTCTATTCCTCACGACCGTTCCTTGTGTAGACAAGGCGCTGACAGACTGATATTTTAAGTGCTGTGTGGCACAGGCCTGCTGTAAGCAAGGTTACACAGCAAGCAGCCGAAATGCCACCGGCTGAACTAAGCCCTACCTACACTAGCATTTTCTCTGTTGTCACCACCAAAGGGAAACACTACAAAAGTGCTGAGTGGAGGCACCTCCAAAGCATGCACGATTAACCCCTTGCTACCCAAACTAGCTGTCAGTCCAGAGTGACAGCATGCAAACGGCTCTTTCCAAAGGCTTTCTGCCCTGCTCCCCTTTACAGCTCCCCCTCTAGGTGCAGCATCCCGCAGCAAGGGCTGGGCTGGGTGCTCTGAAGCAGAGTCAGCCATTCTTCAGCAATCTCAGCTCCCACTCACAGGCCAAGCCCACTGACCCACAAGTCTCACTCTTAGTGAAAACGCCCTTTTATATTCTGGCAAAGACAGCTGGAGGACAAGTGTCTCAGGCGGTCACAGCCCAGGATGACTGAGGGAAGCTGATCAAGCAGCTTGCAACCACAGCGGATAGTGCAAATTCTCCAGTGCTGAGCTCATGGGATCCTGCCACTCACACTTCCCTTCCTTCAGACCAGCACAAGAATTGAGGACACTTGGAGCTGTCTGCTCTCAGTGTGAGAGATCATCCCATCCCCTCTTTGCTTTCTTCTCCTCTCTTTCTCCCACCTCTGCTTTGACCTTTACCCCACCCTGGCCGAGACTGCCGGCACCAGACCCACTCACACACAGATGCTCCTCTGCTGTTGCTTTGTTGCTGCTCTGTTTTACAGACTCTCTATCCCTCCAAGCAGCGGTTCAATGGTGTGGGTCACATACAAGCAACTCAGCTCAGCCCAGACAGCTTCCTGGTAGGGAAAAACCCCACGCATACTTCATCTTACCATCCAGACTGAATCATTTCAAAGGGGGAAGTTGGTAAAGGTATACCAGAAGAATAAACAGGATCAGAAAGAGGGACCCTATCCAACTAATTCAAAATGCAGCAAAACACAAATGCAGGGATGCTGTCTTTTCCAGGGCATCATATAAGACAAGCCTATATAGAACAACTCATCCTTCCCCTCAGCAGTCAGGGACCTGCCACTGCTTTTGGTACCACCACCATGGTGGTGCCACAGCAGTAACTGCAGGAGGCCAGTGGCCATGGGACCAGCCCACATGGCAAGTAGCTCTTGACACAATGGGGGCTGCTTGATTTTAGATCACTTTTTCCTAAAAGGTGGGAGTTGTGAAAATGTCTCGGACACTGGAAAATACTGTCCTTCATGAAAGAGAGGGATGGTGCAACCTGGGGAGCTCTCCCCAATAGAACATTAGTGGGAAGAAGCAGCAGACATTTTTCAGGAACATTTTCTAGCATTGGAAGAGAATATACTTTTTAAGCAGGTAAGACGTCTGGAGAAGAAAAGAAAAATTAAGTTCTGAGCACAGGAAGGAAATGTCCCCTGGGTTGCCTGATGCAAGTTTTGTCCACATGAAACAGCTGATGCCTGCCAAAGGCAGGGTAGAAATCTGTGTGGGCCTCTGATCTGCTTCATGTGGCCCCCACAATTAATTTGCACCTGCATATTCCTAGTTGCCTCTGTTTTCACTGTGAGTGAATTTAGCTCCTTGTCTCTCACTCACAGTTGTCAGCCCAGCAAGAAGATCCAAGTCCAAAACATACCCACAATGCCTTTTCCTGAGCACAAGAGCTGACAGCAGAGATTGTACAAGCCCAGCCTCTGCTCAAACCATCTTAGCTTCTGCTACCATGAAATGGCTCTCAGGTTCTTAACGCTGGTGAGACGAAAGTTGTGTTCAGGGTCTGCTGCTGGTGCACAGATTCCTTCAGTCCAGAGGATGTCTCAGCTGCCTCAATAATCTGGAGAGGGCAATAATGGGACCAGCACCTGCCCAACTCTTCGCGAATGCCCATCTTGTTCAGAGGGAGCAGTGATCCCAAACCCCTCCATGCCTTTCAGCATACATCATACAGCAAAGCATCTGCACAAAACCACGAGTGCCAGAACCAGCAGAGCTGCAGGAGCCAGGGTTCTGCTGGAAGAGGGAAGATAGGCTACATGTGCAGCCCAGCTGATGAGTGCATGCCACATCCCATTTCCCCTTCTGGTGGGACTGGAGACACACTTACTGCCTGCAAGGTCATGGGATTGTGTGGGGTTTCTTTCCCCCCGTGCTCAAGGCATATGGGAACTCCCCAAAAACACAGCCCTGGCCCTTACCTTCCCTGGAGGATTCTTTCTGTCTGATGGGTTGTTTGTGTTGTTCTCGAGGCTAGAATAGACTTCAACTTGCTGCACATCCAGGCTCTGCACAGAGAAGACAGAAGAAAGTAGGGGTCAAATAAAATACTTAGGTTTAAGACAACTAATTACCCACTGGGTTGATGCCTTCATGTGGCTACCTGAAAACACAGGCTAGACAAGAATAAGAGAATAAAAGTAGGTATTTCTTTGAAGGGCCTTCAAAGGTACACCTTTGAAGGGCCTATCAAAAGGCTACATCCAAGATGGACCCTGGGTCACGGGTTCTTCACACTTTCATAAGTTTGGTCCATTTGCATATCAGGGCTAATTCTCCAATTATAACTTCAGTTAATGATGTAATTATCCCAAGTTTGCCCCTCCTCTTCGAAGAGTTTTAGTTTACACATTCTGGGGCCTGAGACAATCAAGGTGTCCTTGAAGAGCAAACCTAGAGAGGCTTTGTTATGTCTAACCAGCACGGGAGAACAGCAGCTAACAGGCCACACGAAACTTTAGAGTTACACATCAGGCAGTACAGGATTTGAAAAATGTAAGAGTTAAAACCTAAGGCATCAGGGTTGTTCCCCATCTCATGCCTGACATTTTTTAGGAATCTGCCATCTCCAAAATTTTAAAGTTCCTGACCTTAACTCGGGCAAACAGAAAATCCTCTTCCCCTGAAATCCCTATAGTGCAGCTGTATCATCTTCTTTTTTTCAGGCTTACAGAGACAGGCTTTGATGTTACCTACCCTGTGTAAGGCAGTGGAGAAGAATGCCGATGCCCCTGCCTCTCTCTGCTCCAAAACTGTCCCAGAATGCAGAATAAAGACCCCTTTGCCACATGGAACAATGTTGTGCACCAGGGGGACCACAGGGAAGGGGCAGTGCTCGGCATCACCCAAGACTGTTTAGGTGCCTGACAACCACAGGCTCTTGTTCATGATTATTCTGGGGACACAAAGGTGAGAAAACGGGAGAGGCTAGGGGTCCTGAAGCACAGAGGCTGTTGAAAATGAACACCATTTCTGTTTATTGTCTGTTGGGGTTTTTTCCCAAGCCAGAACTCTCCTTTCTTCTTCGAGTGAGCAAAGAATAATAAAAAAATCCGTATGCTCCCAGGCCCTCGAACATTACCATGGTGCCACACAGCTACTCAGAGAAACACACACACGCCCTGCATGCATATGCACCCACTGTCCCCCAGGTAATTGTGTCACAGGAGATGCATGTCAGTTTGAGTGATATTCCAGATCTGCCTGAAGGATCAAACATAACAATCAGGAGGACTTTTCCATGTGTGTTTCAAGGATGACAGCAGGTTGCCAAGGTGGCTGTTTCTCTGGCAACAGGAAGATGGGAGGAGCTCCGGCTGCAAGAGGGGCAGATGGTATTAGAGGAGAGAGCAAGGCTCCCTGTAATGCAGTGAGAAGGATGAGCAAAACATGGAGGCTTCATTGGGGGCTGCCAATCACTTGAACCCTCATCATTTCATCCGGAGCTGCAAACACTCAGCATCTTTAAGATCATGGCCAGCAGGACAGTGCTTTGAACAGGACCAGAGGGTAAAGAAGCAGCACTGGGCAGTGAGCCTTGGAATAAACAGGCACCCAGACATGAGTTTGTCACAGTGAATGGGGCACCACATGGCTCTCACATTCCCACTGCTACTCTGGAAACAGTCAAATTATTTCACCTGTCTGCTTCCTGCCCCCAAAAACCTGCTCTGCCTACTCAGACATCCCCACTATTTGCATGTGCACAGAAAATTCTATTTCCCCTCCTCATTTTCAATTCTCTTTGTGATGCTCACAGTGAGGACCTCGTCTTGAGTGCTGAGCTTCCAGAAGCCTGGCCCCATCTCCCACCATGGGCAGGACAGGCAGCCTCTTTCTCTACTCCAGTCTGAAGCCACTTGCAAGCAAGAAGGTGTTTAACCTCCAAAAAAGATTCCCTTCCTTCCATAAGCCTTCTTCCCACAGAGGCTGTTAACAGTGCTGGTCCTTTTCCGGTCAGTTGGAGAGCTGGTGCCTCCAACCACCATTTGCAAATTAATTACTTTTCCTTGGTCACTGATCACCTGCGAGTGTCACAGAGGAGGCACACAGGCCACTCTCCTCCCTGATGACAGATGCTTTCCTATTCCTGAGCAGTCTCCTATCTCCCTCACACCTGGAAAAGCTCCTGTGCTCTGAAACCTGACTGCACCTGCACTGCAGGAGTTCTGTTTGCTGCTCAAAAAAGCTTGTTTGAAGCGTAAAGCAGACGAAGCAAGTCCCTCAGATTGTTATTTCCGAGCTGCTCGTTAACTAAGCAGCAAAGCTGGAAGTCAGAGGATATACAGGTTTGGGTCTGGGCAGTGCAGTGAGGTAGAGCTACTGTAAGGCTGCAGGAGGACAGAGAGGTCAAGGAAGACACAACAGAGAGAACAAAGTAGGTTCCCAGCTGCCCCCCTTATTACCAGGCCTTTTGCTATGTTGTATGCTTTTCACTGCCTACAGCCACCCCCAGGGACCCCAAGGTAAATAGTGGCACCTGGAAGAGCCACTGGGGAAGGTATTTTTTCCCAGGAATGTTCAGCAGGACAGCTTTGCAGAAGGTGTGTTAGGACCCTTCCCACACCAGGGATGAGCCTAGCTACCATGCAGGATAACACAGAGCATTTAATGAGCAGTGCCAGCCAGTTCCAACAGCATCTGTCACTTTGATGTCCAGTGCTGCCTCCTCTTGCTTCTGCGCCCAGCTTCAGGCCTGCAAGATCACTGTGGTTCCCTGACCTGACTTTTCTCCAGACTCCAGTCTCTTGTTTTCCCACACAGCATAGCTGGCATGTGCTGGCCTCCTGTCCAGCACCCTGATCTCTTGACCTCCTTTATCTCATCACTGGGAGTTACTTCTCACTTGTCCTCCCTTTTTTCCCTTGCCTTAGATTATCCCAGTTCTGATCACAGATTCTTTCCCTCCCCATGAATTAAGCACTGAGTTCAACACCCACCAATAGATTTTCACAACTCACCTAGCTTCAGTTTGCAGGGCTGGGTTTAGACCATGCAGAGCCCCAACAAAATTTAGCAGTGGGGCACCAGAGTTATCATTCAAAGGAAATCAGGTTTGTCAACTCTATTCCCTTTGCCTATCCTGAGGGCCCATCCAGTGCAGGTTTCCATCGCAGGGCTCCCACCCTCTTTCCCTCCCCGCCCATTATGCCTTGCAGGGCTGTGCTCGCCGCTCTCCATATCCCATATCGCAGCCCTGCTCTCACCATGTGCCTTGTCTGGAGCGGGAGTTGCTGCTTCGAGCCCCCCCCACTGCAGCAGCTGCTCCTCAACAGAGGAAACTCCATTAGGCAGATTCATACCCCCCAGCGTGCAGGAGATGGTCCCAGGCTCCTTGCAGCCCTGCCAAAGAGGGCCAAGCCACGTGCCCTGCACACCGGGCTGGCCAGGAGCCCTGCACAGCTGGTGTGTGGTTAACAGGCTTCGCAGGAAGGCTGGTTGGGCCAGGTCCATAGGGCTCCTGCAAGCACAGGGGCCCAGCCAGCTCCTGGGATTGCCTGTGCCTAAGGCTGGCTCTGCTGGCTTGCTATATTAGCCTTAGTGGAGCCTGAACAGAACAACATGATGAAACATGTAATTAAGATGGAGCTAAGGATGCATGACGAGGCCGACTGAGCGAGAAATGGATTTGATTTTTTTTTTTGTCTCCTTGCAGAAATCATCCACTTCAGCAGGAAACTACCCATTCGGATTTTTATAAGCCTGAATTAAAAAGAAATTACTTGATACAAATGAAAAGGTTTATAACCTGCAACCTCCTTTACCCAAAGCATTGCCTTTTGCCCAGAATAAACGTATCACGTACAATACATAGTGCTCTCTTTTAAACTGCTATTCCAAAAATTAAAGGGCCACAAAATGGTGCACCCCGACCCCCCCAGAGTGAGAATGAGAAGGGGCAGGCCCATCCTCTCCTACGTATCTGCCCCCAATCAGGTCTCCTGCCTCCCTGGCAGGGCTTTCCCCCCCTGTGTAGTACATTCTCCAGAGCTTTGCTTTGTTTAGTTTAAATGATTAATGTAGCAGAGCTCACAGGTTTTCCTTGGAGAGACTTTTCCAGCCCTTATAGACCTCACAGACAGAAAGGTTTACTAATATTCAGGCAACATCCTTCTCTACTCACTTTCATTTTATTCCTCCTTGTTGGTCCCACAGATCACAAGAAAAAAAAAAACCAAACCCTTCCCTTCTTAGTGGAGCAGCCATTCCATGGGAGGAAAAGGAGAAAAAGGAATCCATCTAAAATGGAGCTGGACAGGTTGTAAATGGGATTAGGAGTCATGGTTACTTGAGGTAGCTGAGGTCTAGGCCTGACACTTCACTCCTACTACCTATGACACTGCGGCTACTGGGCTCGAGGAGTGGGAGCAGTTAGCATTCCTCAGTTTGGGAAATGGAAAAGGAGATCCTATGCAATGAAGAGGGAAATGCTTAAAGAAAGAAACTCCCTTTACTTTCTTCTTGCCCATTTCCCTTTGCTAGTTAGTGTGCCTGCTCAGGACTGCAGTGGTCTGTGACACTGGCACCAGTGAAGGTGCCACAGCAGAAACTCAAAGCAGATGGGGGTTGTTCAGGGGAGCATGTCTCTCTGCCCCTTTCCTGAGCCATCATTCTCCAGCTGGGAAGGGCATGTCCTTGAGACACTCTGCAGTACAAAGTGGGGCTGAGAGTCCCTCTTCCTTCTCAAGCTTTGGAGACCCTTCTACCTCTTCCACCAAGAACCCTCCCTGGCCCCACACTTGCTGCTCTGTGCTGCTGGCAGAGGGAAGGGCGCTGCTCAGCAGGGCATGGGGCAAGGCTTGGCCACTAGGGAGGCCATGACTGGGACCGGGATGGAGATGCACTCAGTCCTGAGAGAAGCTAAGCAGGGCAAGGTCACCCAGACCAGGCTGGTATGAAGGTATTGCTTATGTTTCACATCATGATACTGGCATTGTCTGTACCACGGCAGGGAAAGGAAGGGTTGTACCACGATGTGGACAGAAGGGACAAAGGGTGATTCTGGTACTCACGTCATAGACAGGAGGTGGTGGTGGGCTGGCAGAAGGGAGCTGTGTTTCCACCTTCTGTCTCAGGATATTTTGCTGGCTCCTTCTAGGACACAACACCTGCTCAGGACAAGACACCAAATGACACATTTGGAGAAAACCGTATCTCCCCAAAGCTAAAATGAACACCAATGTCATATCAAAGCCAGCTGTTCGCACACCTCCTGAATGCTTCCCCAGGAAAGAGTGCTGGCAGTGTCTGCACAACACGTGCTGGTTACTTTCCTCACTGCAGGGTTAAGTGTAGAGTCCACTGAGTGACACTGGAGCAGTGGAAAGGAGAACTGGGCTCTGTGTGTACAAATAAAGCACTTTCACCATTGAAACCTTACTGGCTGAAGGGTGTAAGTATTCAACAGCACAGAACATAGAATGCTATGGGACAGGGAGCAGCAGGTCCCTGGTCATACTGCAGAGAGGAATTGCAGAGAGGCAAAATGCAATTACTTTTATCAGGATTTGGCAGGGAAGCTTTTCCTAATACACAGAGTCTACAGAAGAGCACCAGACAATCATTAATGGTGACATACAGTCAGTGATACATTAATGCACAAGTCCAGCATGGAGTTGAAGGAAGAAGGTCCCTTCGTCTGCAATGTTTCTTGCAGCAGATGAGTTCTCCTTGAACACATTCCATTCACACACAGAGAAGGGTTAGCCCTGCTCAGCAAGCAAGAGAAGAGGCAGAAAAGGCAGAAGGCTTTGCTGAGTATCTCTGTTCTAATTCAGAAAGAAGTGGGATGATTATATTCACATCACATGAAAACGACAAACTGCTTTCCAGTCCATTAGTAACTAAGGAGGATGCTAAATAGCTTCTCTTAAAGATAAACATTTTTAAACCAGCAGGTCTGAGCAAGCTGTGGTGAGAAATATGGGCTGTGTTCTGCAGGAGGGCAAATGTAATGACTGCACAATCTCTTCAGACCCCGAGGAGAGGCCATAAGTCTGAGATTTGCTGGCCCACCTCAAAACCCAGAGATGTCAATTGGTGAGTCATGACAGTGCCTCACCTCCTCATCCCCACAGAGACACTGTCTAGGCAAACAGAGATGGGGTCTCCAGCCAACTCCCTTTGCCTCTTACACTCCTTCCCCTGCATCAGACTGCCTGCAAGGTAAGTCTCATGAGATTAGCTGGGCTGACAACTGCTGCCATTCTGTTTTCAACCTCATGATCTCTGACTGTGTGTGCTGAAGCCTGATGCTCCTTGGAGTTGAAGGACTGTACACGCAGTACAGCCTCCACATAAAAATGCATGCAGAGAGTCTGCTGTTGTGGTGGCAGAGAGCAGCTTGAAGGAGTTATGGGGTGTACTCTACCTAGAAAACAACAATCCCAAATTCCATTCCAAAAGACATAAGGGTATTTTTAAGGCAGCCTTGAGATCTCTGGAAGAATGCAGATGATGCTATTTGAACGCCTGAGGGTGGCAGTGCTAGAAGTAGTAGATTTTCCCCAAACAACATGGATTCCAATATCATGACTCCAGACGTTTTTCCACAGGGCCCATCTCACCCAGCTCTTCCAGTTCTGCTTTTGGCTTTTCTCCCACTCTCCAAATCCTTTCTTCTCCACTCCTGGTATCCCCTTTGCCCTCAGCTTCCCAGCTTCCACTTCCTTACCCAGCTGGTCCCAACCTGGGACTAGTCTGCTCACCCAAGGGGCTCTGTCAATCCAGTCTTCAGACCCTCCTAGTGTTTCCTCACTCCAGATTCCAGTCCCAGTTTTCCCCAAGGCTCATTCTTCCAGCCTCACAGAATCACTGCTGATGGAAGGTGTCCCTGGAGATTGTATAGTCCCACCTTTCTCCCTCAATATTTTTTCCCCCCAGTTATTTGTAATTTTCACACAGGCTTCCTTGGGATCTTTGCCCTAACCTTCCCCTCTTGCTCTGTCTCTTAATTTCTCTGCCAAACAGATGCCCAAGGCTTTAGCCCCCATCCCATAACACTGCAGATTGTTTCTTCTATGGTGCCCAAGCTCAGGAATGCAGCTACAATCTCCCTGAAACAGAGTAACCTCCATCTTGAAAGAGGATTAGAAATAGGGAGAGTCCTGCCACCAGGGTTGTAACAGACTTGCTTGGGTGCACAGGACAATACTTGTCTAACTGGCCCCTTCACAGAGGTTTTAGACAGCTGAACTGGTAAACTGACAAAAGCCATGACTGAGTATGCACAAACCACTATTTTCCAAAATCCCATCACAAGGCTACATCTCCTTGAATATTCTCAGGGCCAGCACACTGCTGGTGTGACTTCTTGCCCTGTGTCAAATCCTTGCTCTAAAGCAGAGCATGCTGTAGTCAAAATGATTACCAGAATTTCTTTAATGGACAAATCACTTACTCGTTTTTGTCTTTCCTGTAATCTTTTTTCTCAGAAAAACTGAACTTAAGGAAATAAACTGGATCAGACACGCAGCATAGAAAATTTCAGCATGGGGACTTCCAATTCAGCCACATTAGAAGCAAATGGAATTAATTCCTAGAACGGGTCAGGTATTGCTTTTTGTTTGGTTATTACTTGCCTTTCTTTTCCATAGAAGCAGAGCTGTTGCGGTGATGCTCAATACAGCAAGAAGAACAGTAAGGGTAACGAGGATTTCCCACCCATAAGAGGTATTTATGTACCCTGTATCTGTAAGAAAGAAGGCAAAAGGTTCACAGTGTGAGTGGAAGTTACAACCTTGCTGTATTTTTAACCCTGGAAAGAAAGAGCCTTGAGAAAACTAAAATACAGGAGTGCAGAATATGGTGGCAGAAATGCACACACCCTTCAAAACGTACTCTGATTGAACAGAGAGCAGGGTGCAGCTGCAGAATCACACAGAAGACACAAGGTATAAGCAGCACTACTTCATAGAGGAAGGTGACATAACCATGAGAGCCAAGAAATTTGGTAGATAGAGGCTGGCAAAGGTCTTTTGTGATAGGAGCAGAAAGATGGTGGAAAGCACACAGGCCACACGAACGGAAAGGGTGGGCACTGTAGGCATCCTCTGACCAGTATAGCAAAGCTGCTTCGTCACGCCTCTTTGCATTTACATTAACAAGTCCTTCACATCCAACAGGCAATAATGCACATCCTTATCACTTTTCTTTAACATTCCTCTTACATTGCATCAAGCTTTCCCTTGCTTTCCAGTGCGCTCATTAACAGACCAACCAACTCCTTGTACCAAATGGAAAAGAGGGAGGCATGTCGGTGAGTCTATAACCTGTTCGTGAGCCCCTAAAATTGATCATACTGAACCTGTACATGTGATTACACCGAGCACCCTCATGACTGACCTTATCAGCTGCCTCTGTCACACTCCTGAAGGACAAACCGCACTGTCTCCTGAACACTGACACCTAAAAGCACCATGTGACCCAGTGCCCAGGCTCCCTGGATAGATCCTGACTCCCAGGAGGCTGTGGCAGGGCAGATATAAATTACTGCATCTTCATGTCCCCATCTGTGCATTGGGAACAGCAGCACAGGTCACCTATGCCAAGTGCATTCAACCCTCACGGCAGTAAGTATTGGGCATAAAGCATTATTCATACTTGACTTCATAGCATGTTTGGGTAGAAAAAGAAGAGCAAAGATCAGGTTTTCACAGCCAGATCCAGCTGATTTTTAACCCTCTGCCCTTCCTTTCTGGTTGTTCACTTACCTCTAGCAAGGACAAACACTCCCTTTCCCACTTTTTGGATATCATTCCATTCAACCTTGCAGTAGTATGTGCCAGTAGAAGAGGTATTTTCAAGCGGCACGATGCTGTAGTCATAAGATAAGGCAGCAGTCTTATTCTCTTCTCCAGAAGGAATGGCTACGTTTTCTGACCTCCTACAGATAGATGACTTCTGACCCAGTGAATTAATCCAGTAATAGCTGATTGCAAATTTGGTGTATTTCGGCATGTAAGGGAAGATGACTTTGCAGGGGATGGATATTCCTTCCTTGAGCAGGGCAACCTGGATTGGAGGTTTCTGCTGTACATCGACAATTCCCCCTGTAAGGGTAATAATTGTTAGCAGTCACCTAACTTCACTTACAGTGAGGAGAGGATGGCTGCCCCAAAGCCAGGATCACACTGAAAATAACCATACACCAGGAAGCACGCCTGTAGCATACAGTGTTGGCCCTTGTCAGAAGCTGAGTGATTCAGAGCACGCGCCCTGTGTGATCTGCCACATCTCTTGGGTAATTGCTGTCTGATCCATGATAGCCTGCTGCATTCACAGGCTTCCCCTTTTCTCTTGTGAGCTCCTCCATACAACGCCAGCACGCAGAAAGACAGGAAATGAAGCAGGAAGTGAACTGATTTTGCAGTGGTGTATGAACGTATTTACAGCAGGTGAATAGAAAGCAATTTTCCAAGATAAATGCTAGCTGGACATCTCCTGAAACTCCCAAGGTATAAACACTGCTTGGGAATCTACGTGTGGCCGTGTGATGGCTCTGTGGCAGTGAAGGTGTTGTACGCAAGCAGGTGTTATCGGTGGGACTGTCTATTTCTGAAAAGCAAGCGAGGAAGGAAATTGCATATTCCGTATAGGGGCCAGCAGCAGGACCATGAGAAACAGGCCACAGCTTAATCACTCCAAACCTCTGCTGCTCTGAAACAGGACCAAAGTGCAAGCCTCAATGCTAGATACAGGAACTATCTGCAGATGACTGCAGATCTTAAGTATTTATACGTGACCGTATCTTAGGCAGAGATGAGAGCATGCCTTTCACGTGCTTCCTCCTAATACATACAAGGCAGTTTAAAGTGATCTGTCACTGTAATTCAGTAGACAATGATGTCAGAAGTTAAAAAAGAGGATGAATAAGAGGGGGAACCACACCACAGTTCACTCCATCTTTTGTTTAATAAAAAGGGAAAAAACCTAAGAGTGAGCCACAGGCTAGTGAGGAGACTGGGGTACAGGATTTCTTTAGCTTTCCAGCCAAATCTGAGATCAATATCAGGCAGTCTCTGGACCTATTTGTTTGTCAGCTGATTTAACACCACATATAAAGCAACTTAAGAGGAGGCTCTTTGAGAAGGGGAACTGGAAACTTACGCACAAGTCTTCTCACAAAATGAAGGATTCTTTCAGAGACATGAAAAGAGAAGAGAGAAAAAAGGGTCAAGAGAGAAAGTAGGGGATGGGCAGGCTTTTCCATTCATGGTTTTGATGGGATTCCCTGGAGTTCTGCATCTATGAACAGACTCATAACAAGGTATTAAAGCTGTCCCAGAGCACAGCCAGGCTTGCTTTTCTGTCACCATGGACTAACGCTGCATCACAACAGCAGCGTAACCTCAGCACAGCAGGAGCTGGCATTGGAAAAGGTAACTCAGACTTAGCACTGCTGAATGCTGAGTACTGAGGATGCGTGGTGGGGGGCAACAATGGAGAGAGGGCACAGCCACTGCCCAGAAAGGACTGCTGGGAAGTACCATCTGTTAAGGAAAATTCTCTACACATCACATAGCCAGAGACAACAGCCTGACAGTAAGGAAGAGCTTAGGTTACAACACCAGATAAAGACTCTTGGCTGTAAAAGCAACTGAGATACAGTACAGCCCTCAGGGACATGCTCAGTCCTGTGTACGCTAGTTACAATATTATGGAAAAGTGGTAACAAAATCCTGCAGACATTGTGGGAGTGATAACCCAAGTGGTTTATTCTGGGCCATGTTTTTCAAAATCATTCATCACCCTTCTCCTCATCTCTGTATAGCAGAACACATGAACATAGTTTCTATGTAAGACACAGCTAAGCACTACTGTAACAAAATAGAGGAAAGATCCATCTTCTTGCATTATCCCAGAAGCCACTAGCTTGAGAAGAACATACCAAGGAAAAGGCAAACCATTTTATTTAGGTTATCTAACCCTTCTCCCATGTTCCCCCTTTCTTGAGGATTCACTCTCTTAGCTTTGAAATGCTTAAAAGACAGAAATAGCAGCAGCATGCAAATTCCTAGAGGGGATCTCTGGAAATTAGCAAAAGATAGCAGCTGGAAATGCTCTAATATGAAAAAACATGAGAGTAAACAAAAGGAATTAAAAAGAAAATATTTGTTTACCTCCACACTGAAGCAACCAAAGAAACAGGAAGATGACTTTTAGATTAGGGGCCATGATGGGGGTCAAAAGCTGTAAGAAAGCAACCAGACACAAAGATCCAAAAGGCAAAGGAGACGGGGGTTTGTCAGGTATTTTCACGCCCAGGCAGCTGGTTGATCCCTTCCTGTTTGCGAAGGGACAGGAGGGATGTACACACACTGCATTTGGCAAGCAGTTCCTGGCAGATGCAAGCTCTTCTGCTTTTCGGTCAGACTCCTCCCCACACCAGGGTCGATTTCTCTGTACTACAATGACAGTGTTAGACCTATCAGCGGGTGTCCAAAGATTAGACCGCAAGCACTTTAACACACAGAGCTTTGCCTCCTGATGACTGTAAAGTATCGCATGCATTTAAAACAAACTTTGTCACCTTCCACAGTGACATGAAAACTCAAGTGTGGGATCACCTGTTTTGCCTTCAGTGCAGAAAACCAGTGCACACATAAGTAGTCAGTACAGAGCAATGGCTCTACTACATCCCTGATTCTACAAAATGTCCCTCCACAGCCAACTTCTCCACTAGGTCCCTTCAGAGGAAGGCATTCATATTCACAGAGCGAGAACAACCAGACAGCAAATTCATCCTGAACAGCTGGGCCATTTCAGATCCACACCATGCTGGCTCTGAATCAGCTTCGCAATGCAGGCAAGCTTTAAGTAATCTATTGTAGGCAAATCTAAGGAGAGTCCTTTGAAGAAGAAAAACCACGTTTTGTGGGAGGCTCCTGCCGCCTATACTCACGAAGAGTTTTTGATTTTCAATGAACACTTGTTTTTAGCTAAGACATCTGCAATGCAACAGCTGAGCAGCATCTGACTCACAAAAACTCCCGTGGCTGAGAGGTCTTCACTTCTCTTTAGGCAGCTTCCTCCTTTCACGCTTCTTGTGAGACAATTGCACTGTCCACAAGAAAGCACTCTGCTGCAACTTCAAGGGTGCCCACTCACATGGGGTGCTGTGCTGCAGAGACTGGTGGGGGATGGCCATGTGGGGAAAGACCTAAGGCAGCAGATGAGCCTGTAAGCTTCGTGGATTCAAAAGCACTATCAGTTGTTTTATCCCTTCAGACTTCTTAGGAACAAGGTTTACTCCAAACAACCTTTGGTTTACAGCATTTTTCCTCCTGTTCAGCCTGGGACAGGTCCCCAGGAGGAAGGGGTCTTGACACAGGGGGAGGCATGCAGCTGCAGCCACTGCAGCCCCGAGCCCAGGGATGGCTCCAGTACCTTGCTGAGAGCCCCGACAGACGGGGAGAGGAGCAAGTGGCTTTCTGTGGCTCTGCAAGGCTGGTGCAGCAGCTGCACTCCTCCAGGGAAGGTTTAGCTCAGATTAGCCAAAACCAACTCCTCTCCCCAAGACATGCTGATGTGAGCTGCACAGGGCTGGTCTCTCAGCTAGAAATCACTCCTCACAGGTCTTAGTGCTGAGCAGCAAGGAGAATCAAAAGCAGTAGAAAGACACTTGGGGCCCCCTTGGTATTTCAGATTTGGAGGCACAGATCAGGCAGCTGTGGCTCTGGGGTCACAACAGTGTTCGGAAGCATTTCTCAGGCCTGAACGGCATCTCAAGGTAGTTGGGGCAGGGAGGAAGAAGGGAGTAGAGACTCACTACCCTCCTGTTGAAAAACTCTGCCGAACAGCGAGCGCTTCCTCAGCTCTTATATCGTGCTCATCCCCATGGTAGCACACAGCTTTGCAATTGCCAGTATTGATGTATTTCTAGAGGACAGAACATGCTGCTCCTGCCAGTGATGTGTTTTAACTGTTATCAGCATTTATCTGCTTCAGGAATTCGGAGTGATAAGTGGATTAAGTGCGGTAGGTTTGTAAGGCTGCTAGGTCAACATCGTCCTTCTGTCCTTTCTGTTCTCTTCCTATAAACAACCCTGTTGCCACTTGAAATGCCAAGTCTTAGAAATATTGCTGTCTAGAATTAAAAAAAAAAAATCTAGCATTTCAAAAGAGATCACACATAAGACTCAGCTGTGGGATTAAAGGCACAGCCAGGCCAGAAATACATTCACTGCTGGGATTTGCTATGGTAGAGCTCACTGAAAAGAAATGGCTTTGAAACGACTACCCAGCAGCTATTAACTGCGAGACAGGATGACATTCTGTTCCTTAGAGCCTAAAGGGAGCCTGAATCTTTGAATGTTAAATTCTAATTCAATTTGGTCAGGGGATTCTGAACTGAGTTTTAACCCTGGAGACATAAATGGGAGGAAGATGAGGAAAAGCTGGGGAGTTGCTATTACCAGCCTGTAGCGAGACTGAACTGATCGCCCCAAAACTTAGGTGGAACTAACCAGGATACCTGTGCCAAAGGAAATAAATTACAAAGCTCCAAAGGAATAGGTCATTGTATGACCTTCACTCATGCATTATACAGTACATTGGTGCATGTGAGCCAGTCTCTGCAGCACAATGAGGAGGGAATTGCCTGGCCAGTTGTAACCTCACCGCAGCACCAACTGGCCAGGATCCGTATGGCTTGGTCCTTCCTTTGATGCAGCGAATGCTGACACTTCCTGAAATTAAATACAGGATTGAGGTAGATTCAAGCCAGTTTCTGCCTGTAGCTGAGAAGTGGCTATTAACTTCACTCAAGCACTTTTAAAAGCCCACAATAGTGACCAGCATTCCCAACGGTGAGGAAAAGCAATGTTGTTCTGGCACGCACGAACAAGTTTGGGCAAGTGTTGCACCTACCAGAAGTGCCTGTTCACAGCTGTATCTGATGTACACCCACAAGTAAAGGCACACACACACACACACACACACAAGCCCACACATGCCCCCACAGCCAACTCCAGGGAAAGCATTAATTCAAACAAAAAGGCTGCTGCTAGCTAAGGCAAAAGTAATGCTGCAGAGACCACAACAAAGCCTCTTTATTACTGAAGCGTTTAACACCACAGCCATCCAAGAGAGAAACACCACTTGGCGCACAGAAGAGCTGCAGCAACTCAACGAGCCTGATTGCACAGAGCGGTTTCAGAGCATTCCCCAGCACGGCAGCTCCGGATTTGCTGCCTTGTCAGAGACCAGTTCAAACCCCCATCGCTGGAAAGCCAGCCAGTGGCAACATGTGCACCTCTGAGGATTCACAATCTCTTTGACTCCTCTAACCCCAGACTCCAAGGTATACAGTTTCCTTCTGTCTGGCGGCAGGAGTGATAGCAGAGCAAGCGTGAGCAGGGCCGTACCTCTGCCAGCATTTTTACCACGGTTGTGTGTCGAGTGCCTCTCAGCAGGGCTGGATGATGCTGAGGTAAAAGCTGCCAATGCCCTCACTATGTTTCTAACCATTGAACTGCTCTAGGGAAGAGAATGATCAGTGACTTAATGGGAAAACAGAAAATTAGAGGTGTTGACACCACCGTGGGGAAAGGAGGGGACACTACTCTAATTCCCTTTCACCAGCAAAACAAGTCTGCCTCAGAAGTGACCCACTCCTGCTTTTTCTCTATTCACCTGCTGGAAAGATTCCCAGGGACTACGTTACCCACAGACCTGACGTACTCTCAGGGCCGTGCCTCAGCCTCGCGGTGCTCCCAACCGTTGTCCCATAGGCTCCGTGCGTGGCATGCTGTGGCCAGCGGGAATTCGCCTGGCGGGACAGCTTTGCCTACTCAGGGTGACACCTTCCACAAGAACATCCACCTGGCCGGGCCTGGGGCTGACGCGAGGCCAGGACAGAGCAGGTCATGTTAGGTCCGCCTGACCCAGGGGGTTAAATCCTCCTCCGGGCAGCCCCCCCGCCCCTGTGAGAGGCTGAGCCGCGGACACCGAGCCCCGGTCCGGCCGTGCCGCGGTGGCGGGGCGGGCAGGAAGGGGGGGCAGCCGCTCCCCCCGACCCGCGCCCTCGCCCACAAGATGGCGCCGCCGCCCTGGCCGCCCCCTCCCTCC
>VXBT01013580.1:129886-154468 GCA_013400235.1 Oriolus oriolus
GCCCACCCACCATGGGCCCAGGGCACCGGGGGACCGGAGGAGCCGCGACCCTGGAGAAAACGAGCACAACTAGGATCCACTTAAGGCAAAATTAATGCTAATTAACCGTAATCAACAGCTCGAGCAACAACTTCTACTCGGCAAGCTGCAGATACTGCAGTTGCAGTTGGCCCGTCAGGCAGCAGCAGCGGAAGAGGGAGTGTGGAAAAGGAAAATGAACCTGTCTGCCGTGGGTGTAACCCATCCCCCCTGTGCCCTGCCCTCGTTGCCCCTCTCTGCTGCCAGAGGTCACTGTCCCCGCAGCAGCCCAGGGCAGTCACCCCACGTACACCTCTTGCCCCACCACTGGACACTCCCCTCGCAGTCCCCTCTGGCAGCGGCAGCCGAGTCACTTCGGCTGAGCCCTTTTGGGGGGCAGCAGCCCCCAGCCGGGGGGCAAAGCACAGGGAGCTGCCGGCAGCATTGCCTCCAGCCCTGGCACCATCTCCCCACTCACAAGCCATCCCTCCTATGCCAAGGGTGCTCTGGAAACTCCTGCCAGTGCTCGTGACCACAGTTTTATTATGAATGACAATTATCAGCTTGCAGAGGCTTCTTGGCACCACGTGTGGGTGCTTCCCACCACGGGCAGAGCCCAGGTACCTATTTCATGCCGCTGACCAGTGATGCTGCACTAGTCAAGGTGCTGGCAATGGTGTTCAGCTTGCAGTGGTTGCCTCAGCAGGGGCAGGCTCTAAGGAGTGTCCCCACAAACAGCCACAGACACTCCTCGACACCCCCCATGTGAGCATGAGTGCGGGAGTCGCAGGCACACAGTCCTCCCACACTCACAGCATGTGTCACCAGGCCCACAATGCCATGACCAGGCCAGTCCAAACTTTCTCACATTAGCAGCAAAAATGCTGGGGGGTGGGATGCTGGGCAGGAGCAGGGCATGCTGCCAGCAGTGCTCTCCTAAAACAGGAGCCCCTGAGCCACTGCTCGCCAGCTGCATGCCTTGAAGTGTGCACATCGTGCCCTGAAACTCTCCTGACTGAAGTGCTGTGCATCCCATCTGTTGAGGGTGATGGGTCGGAGGCAGGCAAGTTTGGCAGGTGCTGGGTCCTGTGCAGGACACACACAGGGAGGATCATGTTGGACAAGATGGCAGCAGTTGCAAGGGAGCCGCAGGACTGGTCCCTGCCAGCAATGGCCTTGCCAGATGGCCCTTCTGGTCTTGTCTGTGCAGTAAAACTGCTCGGGCCTCAGCCCTGCTTTGAGCCAGCCAGCTGTGCCAACCCCAGCTCCCTGCAGCCTGGCAACAGTTTCTGACTGCCCCCACGTACCCAGGCCTGCCCCACGGCTAACTCCGAATATAAGCTCCCTCCCCCTGAGCTTGTTCAAGAAGTCACTGCACGCCCTTTCACCAAAACCACCTCATTCCCTTCCCTGCTCCTCCTCTCTCTTTTTTCTGGGTTTTGTTTTTATTTCCTTTTCCTTTTAATGTCTTCCCTTTTTGGGGGGGGGGGCCCTTTCTTCAGCCTGCAGGAGCTTTTCAGCTCAGGACATTGGGAAGTAGAACCGGCAGCACAGCTGCAGTGACCCTGGGAACCAGCATGGAACCCCACAGAGGACACTTGAGTGCAGTCACACCCCGCTTTAGATTGGCACAGCTCTCCTCATGCACACTAGGCTTCTGCCAGCTCCCAGGAGGAAAGCTGGGAAAGGATTAAGTAGCTAAGTATCTCATTGGCAAGTGAATATGGTTTTTTTTTCTTTCTATTAATTCCTCAACTTTGCTTTGATTGTGGACTGTGGAGAATACACAGGCTGATACAGCTGTAATAGCACACCCTCCTAGGGTGGAAAAACATCTTTTTGTCACCAGGCCCTATTCTGGCTATGAAAACTAAATAAAGGATCCTGGCAAAAGCATGTGCTGGAAGAACCACATCTCTACTAGGATTTTTGCCAATACAGAAATGTGTTCCATTCTGTTTTCCTCCCTACCCCTGAATTTCCCACCTGCTGTCTACACTCCTGGCTGACAGAACTACAGGACAAGGATCTGTAGTTTTGACCTATTGCAAGAGAAACATCATTGGGTTTTCTTTTTCAAATCCTTACAGACCACTGCTGAGCACACTGGGAGCATCCAAGGCTGCTGTAGGCCATGGGGAGACCTGGGAGGGGTTTTGTGAACCTCTCTGTGGGCCTGGAGGTTAGGCACTGAGCCTGAACCCACTCCAACCCCTCCAGTGGAAGGGGGTCTCCTCTCCCTGGAAAACTGCGTGATGATAGATGTGGGTTCCACAGCGATGAGATGCAAAAAACCCTGGAGTACAAGAGGAAGCATATCCTGTCTGCATGGAGACACAAACCCCAGTGGGAACATGTGCATGGAGGTGAGACTATATGGACACCGTAGCAGAGTTCAGACCCCTTTCTTCTGTGACTAATTGTATCTCCACTTGCTCTTTATATATATATGCATGTATATATGCCTGTATATACATGTACCCATATTTTATACCTAGCTACTAATATTGCTGAGGTTTCCCTAAGGCAGCCCCTCTGTGTCCCCCTACAGCCCAAGTAGCCATGCTGAGACCCTCTACCACAGCTGGGCCCATGGTTTCTTCTGCAGACCACTCTCTGTCCACTCTGTACACTCTGGGGAGATCCTTCCCTACCCCAGTACTGCTTCCTTTATTATCTCTGCCCAGCTGTGGTTTATAAGTTGTTTAAATCTTTTCTAGGAACAGATAGAGATCACAGTTACCCAGAATCCAAAAACGCAGACAGCTTGAAATGTGGTTAGACTCTGCCCTACTTTCATTGAGTTGAGAGCAAGGCTCTGCCAAAGTGCTCAGGGGAGATGAGAAGAGAAAGACCCATTTCAGCAAACCACCCCTTCCTCCCAGCCCAAGAAACAAACCTAACCCATCCCGCTCCAAGCCTGCTGCATCTGTTCAAACCGCATTGCCTCTCCTCCTGGCTTGCCCAGGACTTGCAGGTGGAGCAGGGCATGGAGGCATGGAGCCTGGGAGACATGCTGTCCTGCACTGCAATACTTGACACAGGCACAGGCATGTCCCCAAGCTGAGAGAGGTGCAAGGGATTCACTGAATCACGGCCACGAGGATGGCAATGCAGGGTGTGCTGCAGATTAAGAACGAGATGTGTCGGTAGATTTTTTACCGTCCACACGCTCACCGACAGCTCTTCCCCATAGCAAGTTGTTCCCTAAGCTGGCGGAGCTGCAGAAGTGGAAGTGCTGCCTGGGACTTCTCTGAGAAATCCCCTCCCTGGGAAGTCCGCACTGGGTTTCAGAGCTGCCGTGGGGCTGTGCCTCCAAGGTGAGCTGTCTCCCTTGCACTGTCAGGTTCCTCTTATGCCACTATTTCCAGGGATCTGCAGTGATCTGGAAAGGGATACTGCTGAATAAATGCCAGGGGGCTTTTTTCCTTCTCTTGAGTGGTGCCAGCCCACAGGACCAACCTGCAGACAAGGATGTGTGTTTCCTGCACCCATTTTGCCTGTGGTCTGATTCTGATAACCCTGGGCTTTTCTCATAAGCACTGATGGTGTTTGGAGGAGACAGGACTCAAGCAGGAGAGAACAGCTTGCAGATACATACCTTCAGCTCTATGACTTTCTCCAAAGTACAGAATCTTGGCTGAGTGATTCCACCTATATTCCAGGTGGAATGTATGGAGCAGTACATAGACAAGCCACTTGCAGCCACTAATATTTCAAGGTATTACTTAACCTTGCTTGGAAGAGCTTGTATCAAGGCAAGGATCAGAGCAGCACCGGGATATTTTTGCTGGTGCTCTCATTAGTGGTAGCAACAGTGAGATGCTTCAGGAGAAGGGCTTGCTGCAGTCAAGGCCATAAAGAAATGCTAAAGAAGGTTGCATCTGAAAGATAATATAGTCCAAGATCATGATGATATTTATTAACACCATTTACAGGGGCTGACTTGAACAGCCTTAGAAGGAAGAATGAAAAAAGGCCAGCAAACACATTAGGATCTCCTGCAAGAAGTTTTTTCATCCTATTGAAAAGCTTTGTTAGAAAGAATGATGAGAATGGTAATAATAAGGCACTATAATTATACCTGATCCTTCTATAATCTCTCTCTCTCTGCAGAGTTTGGGAGCACTTTACTGCTATTATTGGATTTGAACAGTCCCATCTGGATAACATACGACCGATTTGTTTGCATGGCTTATTTTAGGTATCTCAGCATGTACATTAGAGTTGCCTTTGTATCTGGTTGAGTCCCTGCACAGTCTGGAAGAGCAGGAAAAGATCTGCAGCTCATGTTCTCCACCGCCCCATTCTCCCATCCCAATGCCTTGGAGCACGCCTTAGAGAAGACCAAGGATAAAAAGAACCATCAGTCCTTTACCGCAGGATGTACAACCGTAGTACTGAAGCACTTAGAGCATGGAGGCTGGATACTGCCAAGAATGTCTGGATTTGCACCTGTATTATTCTATGAGTCCCAAAACAGCTCTAGATGCATTGAAAGTCTAGCAGCAAGAACCTGGCAAATACCTTGTGCTCTGTGATCAGAAAAGCTGCTACCTGAACCTTTTAAACAAAGGGATGAACTGTGTGTTTCCAGCAGGCACAGAACCAGGGAAAGCGTGAAGGGCACTCACGTCTTTCTGGATTTAGCATTCCTTGCAACACCATCTCAGTTACAGAGACGCTGGTGAGCTCTCGCCGCAGCTCCCATTCACCGTGTCATTAAATGAGTGACCATCAATGTCACGAACCTTGCTGTCCCCTTGCAGGTGAGTGTGAAGCTGGGCACTTGCTACTTCACTCTGCCAGGGCCAGGAGAAATGGGACATATTTGAAAATAATTCAGCCCATACTTAAAAACCCTATATAATAATGAGATTTTTAAAAAAATTATTAAGAGCACAACAAAAACTATGGTTTACATGACTTGAACAGTTTCCAGTCTGAAATTCACATAAATTTGTCACTAGTTTGCCATTCAAAGAGGGAATGTCCCTTTCAGACTGAATCACCATAAAACAAGCACAAGTTGCCTGATTCTTTTGTTGCTCTCATTGCTTTTTAGGGATTTTTTTTCTCCTGTGAGCTAAAGAAGGGTTTTCTCCTGCATCCCTTACACATCGCACCTGGCCTCATTCACAGGGACAGATGAGGTTTCCAGTGTCTGCCCATCCCTAAGGCTGTGGGACATCTTGTTGAGGAGTCTAAGAGGACCCATTAGCCCTGTCTAGTTTTCCCCTACTTAATTTTTGGAGTATTATATCCAGTCTCCTCACTTTCATTCTGTTAGATTCTTCAGAGCCATCTCTGTCGATTTGTTTACTTCTAGTTTATTTTTAAAAGACAAACCCCCAATGGACATAAGCTCTCAAGTCCCTTTTGAAAATGCTGTCTTGTCTGTAAGTGCTTTGTTTGTGATCCTCTCCAATCCTTTAGGCTATTGTTTACAAGCTGGAAGGCATCTGCACTTGGGCTAATCATGCCGAATGCCAGCAATTCCCCCAGCATGATTTGTTGCACAAGCCAGTGGGAGCAGGGTTTGTTTTGATTACGTTTAGTGCAGAAAACCCACATTTTGCTCACATCAGCCTGACAAAACAGGGAGGCCTAATCCAAAATCTTCAGAGGGGAACAATAATCTGGTCATTGATTTCAGTAGCATCTGGGACCAGCTCAAAGACTGAGAGCTCTGATGGCAAGGGTGGTGTCTTGGGAAAGCAGGTAGCCCAGGAGGCAAAAATCTTTTAAAAGCGTATGCATGCCGTTTGCTCTGGGATGGATGAACCTAGGAGACTGCCAGTGCTACGCTTCTCAAAGCTCTGCAGCTCCTTTCTGACACCCAGTTAGCTAGGCTGGGACCTCCCACCTCTGCCCCAACCAGCCGTCACCTCAGGCTGATGCTGGCCTCCCCCAGTGCCCTCAGCTGACAATTCAGGCTCTTTCATTCATTCTGAATGATGGAGATGTTTTTATCCTCAGCCTGTGCTGATTCTTGCCTCCAGGCATCAGATGGGTGTCCCAATTTTTCTGCTTGTGAAAGCTGGGAAGAAGTGCCTGAGGGCTGCTCCCTTTGGGGCTGCCATGAGACTGCTGGGGCATGCAACTGCACTGCAGGGCTGGGTGTACAGGTCTGCCAGGTGCAGACCCCTCTGTCTCAAGAGGCTCAGCACAGGTTCTGGGAGCTCAGCACAGCTGTCCCCAGCCAAGCCACCGGCTCAGCTGGCCTGTGCTGCTGAGGCTCAGGCTGAGCCTAGGCTGGCTCATTCCCACACTCCTGCCATAGCAGAGATCTGCCCAACAAGGCACAGAACTCAAAGCTCCACCTGGATCCTGCCTCTCCCCTATTTCCTGACTCTGCTTTTCCTCCTCCAGAGGTGCTCCATCAATCAGCATTAATCCCTTTTTGTAGCCACATAGAGGTTAGCCTCGCTGGTGGCCTGTGGCAGAGATTTCCACAGCTTAAGCTACTATACGTCACACGAAGAAATGTCTCCTTTGAGTCTTAAACCTGAGTATTTCATCAGACGCCTCCCTGGGTTTTTAAGAAAACACATGGTCACCTACTCCGTGGCATTCGGGCTTTACAGATCTCTGCCACAGACCTCAGCCATCTCTTTTCTGGCTGAGGAGTCCTACTATTGAGCCAGCTCTTGCACGGGAAGCGTTTGGAAGTACTTTGCTTTGCCTGAATCAAAACCCCAGCTCCGCCAGCCCCAGCTGAGATCAGAAGGCAGCAGGAGCCTGCCAAGACCCAGGCAGCTCTGCAGGGAGGCATCGCGAGTTTCAGAGCGACTCTGCCACATCTCCCTCTCCCTCTGACACCTGCTTTCTCTCTGAAGGCTGCCCTCAGTAGCCCAGCCTTTGCACTAGGGAAGGGCACAGGACAGGCAGAAAGCTCCAGTGTGTGCAGTTTTAACTAAAAAAAAAGGAACAAAATAAGGAACTGGGGCAAAACAAACTCAATCAAAGCCATCACATTCCCCTAACCAAGGTGTGTTGTAAATTAAGGGGTTTAGCACACTTAAAGACTAATGACACAAATACACATTTTCAGAGGGTAAGGGTCAAAACGGAGATCCAGCTGTGTGGACACAGGCTTTATTTTGAAGCTTGACTACCTAAGAAGAGTTCATTTCCCAGTCAGTGAGGATGACCATATGTTAATATGTTTTTAAAGTGTTTTTGCACAAACTTGCATCTTTCGGTGAATCCTGATCCCTAATGGCATACAGACCCTTATGTCAGAGGTAATCAAGTATTATTACAAGAGCTGATGGCTGTGGGGCCCTGCCTGAGCACACACATGGGTACATATGGAAGTTATTAGCAAGTTCCAGTGAAGAATTTTGGGAAATTAACCCTTGGGGCCCCAGAGCACTACCAACAGACAGCTAGCTGGGAGCAGACAAAGAGCAGTTTCCTGCTGGATGTGTGCAGCATATTGGGACTGAAATCCAGGCCTTTCACAGCATGGTAGAGGAAGCCCCCCTCGCAACCACTAAACTTTTCAACTTCTGCTGTTAGGAAGAACACTTGAAAAAAACCATCTGCAAAGCCTGTGTAAGTTTCCTCGACAAACTGAAATGAGTCAGCTGGAGAAATGTATAACATAAGATATAAAAATGCAAACAATTTTCTTCTATTCCCCAAATGGTGCTCAAGAGGTTGTGAGGAAGTTTGCAATTTCTTTTTAAGTCCCCTTAGGAGCCACCAAAAGAAACATTTGGATACAGACCACCAGGAGCTACTCCTATGTGACAGAGGGACCCATTCAGAGGCAGGGTCATTAAAGTGAACATCTCCCACTCTAATGAAAGCAGCAGATAGTGTTACCCAATGGAAGCAAATTCTTACAGTTTTGCTTTGTACATCTTTTCACTCAAGAGCTGAAAGAAAAAGGTTTCTCTTCCACCATCCAAGCAGAGAACGAAGGACTCTTAACGCTTGCCTTAGCCACTGCACTCTTCTCTTTCCTGTTCTCTCTACATTGATTTCCTTTCTTGCACCAATCCTGATCTGCAAAGTGACCTCTCCTTGGGAATAATGAGGATACTCACACATGATGTGCTTTCAACTTCCACAATATAACAATGCTTGGCAGTAATTCACTGCTTTTCATCCACAGATCTCAAATCAATTCGCTGCAGCCCTGCATGGAATTGACTTACTTGTAAGACTGAGACAAGTGCTTGCTGTGCAATTAAAAAAAAAAAAAAAAAAAAAGGAACAAAATAAAGTAGACTTTATTAAAATCCAAACTATTTCCTTCTCCCATGGTGTGATTTTCCTAAAGCGCAATCCAGGCCGCAAAGAGGGCTCTTCTGCAGCCCTCAGCCATACAACCCAAGATGCTTATTTGCAGCCAAATGAGAACAGTTCACAGCCAGGTCAGAGCAATACAGTTAGAAAGCTCTTCCCTCAGCGAGTTACAACCGTGGCCAGAAAACAGAAGCATTCCTGTGCTCAGTTCTAAACATGGAAGAAATTATACTGCTCCTCCACCCCCCTGCTTTCTGAAGGGAAGGTGGGAAGGCAGCCAAGGCACCTCAGCAGACACCCTCAAGAAAGAAAAGGATCGAGGGGATGGACGTGATGCCTGGGCCAGCAGATCCAGTCCCACTCCTCCATGGCAGAGGGAGGGCAGGAGTGTGGCTGACCCTGCTGAGGCAGGAGGTTCACCCAAGAGCCAGGAACAGTCCCAGAGGTGCCCAGAGCCACCTGAGACGCTGGCAGCAAGCAACACTACGTCAGCCACCACAGGGCACGTGAACCTAGAGAAATTAACAATCCCAGCTCCTGCTGTTGCACTGGGCTGAGAGACGCAGTAGCTGCAGGGCCACTGAGCTGCCTTTGGCCTCCCTGCAGCTGGGAGGAGCAGGCAGCAGGGGCAAGATCACCACTTCCCTGACACTTATTTAACTACCTTGGTTCATAAGCCAATGCCCTGAGCCAGGTGACCAGGCACCTCACCGCCAGCAGAGCAACAGAGCCCTCCAGAGAATAATTCAGAGTGTCTAAGTTAGGCTCCTGTGATGAATCATAGCCTGTATCTCTCTCTGTGCTGACCACACACTTTAGTTCCTCAGACAAGACACCTGAAGACAATAGAGCAAATTCAGTGTACTCTCTTCCCCTGTTCAGCTATTTTCTTCCATATAGGTCTGAAGAGAAAAGTCAGCATGAGCACAGCAGGCTGCCTGCCCAGCTACAGATGTTTAGCAGCATATAAAATGGTTTGGCTCAAATTTTAGAGTATCTGAATTTTTCCTTTCATGTAGCGGTTTTCAATCACTTATTTTGACGACATCACACCTGACTATCCCTGAAATGAACCATGACCCTATTTAAGCCAACTCTATTCCTCCCATTTGTACTCATACTCACCAGTTCAAGTTCACTGATGCTGTGCCCTGGTCTAAGATCTTGAATTACTCAGTTTTTTCCAAACACTCGGTACAAATTTTAAGGTACTAAAAAAAACTTTCTAAAAATGCAGGGGTGGGATTTTCAGAGTAATTCTCTATTTAGAAAATTTCTTCAATTAATTACACTACAAGATGAATTTAAGTTTAATGTTCCCAGCTAGGATCACTCATTTATGCTCTGCTTTTGTTCTTTATGAGAAGTTCACTTGTTCAGTTTCAGCTTGATTGCCATGCCTGGGCGCTAAAGTAACTGGGCTTCCAACATTACAAGGGAATGAAGTTATTGCCATGTATTCACTGACTTTTAAAAATCAATACAAAAATTTTATTAAAATTTTAGAAGTTTTATATAAAAAAATTCCTTGCCTTTTCAGAGGCAAAACCAAAACATCTTCTGATGCTCGACAGATGGCAGCAGCACACTATCAGATGAGCTTAAGAAAGGGTGCAGGATCCCATCTCTTCACACCCTCTCAGGGCAGATACGACTCTCCAGACCAGCGTTATCTCTGCAGGAATGCCATGCCCTTAAGTACAGCGTAACCCATCTTCACTCCCAAAACTCCAATCAAATAAAGCAATGCAAAAGCCAGTGAAGCTGCATGTATCGTACACGGCTGCAATGGTTTCACTCTGGTGCAAACACCGGCCTCTGAAGTAACAGGCATGACACTCATGCTGCAAGGAGTGAAACGTGCTCTTGCTCCACCACAGCTTCGTGGGTCAGCACAAGGGTCATGCCCATCGATGTCCAAGCTGCACTGCTGTGGGACTGGACTCAGCTGCACTTCACAAGGGCAGATCTGAAGCAGAAATGAGCTCAAGAACTTTGGGGTAGAAGAGAACACAGGGCTGACCTGGGAGGACAGCCAACTCACCTCCTTCTGAAGCTTTTGTTATAAATGGAGCGAGAGCAGGACTTGGTGGTGGTGGAAATGTCTGCTCTTCAGGTCTGGCTTTACCCCAGACATGTCTGGGGAATGTCACACACACTATGTATGTATGAGGACACATCTGTCACAGCCACTGGATTCAAGCTCTGCTCCCTCTGCCCTCCCCCTTCCTCTCCCAGCAGCCAGTCCAGCCTCACTGGTGCAGCACACATCCCACCAGCACAGCCATGAAAGAGGCATCTCCCTTCGTCTCCCATATGAATGGCATCATCTCCCAGCCCAGGACAGAGAGGGGCTGGGACTAACGCTCCCCTCTGACCCTGCCCTTCTGTCCAGGGGTGAGAGCACCTCTTCCCTCAGACACATCCCCAAGGAGGCCCCCAGCCCTGCTCTGTCCCTCGTCACGGCACCAGCAGGGAGGCTCCGACAGCACAGTTCTCGCAGCGTGGGCACTGCCCGGCGGCTCCGGCACAAGGGCTCAGAGAACACCAGGGGAGTTCCCCCCATCTCATCAAAGTGCAAGGGGTTGTTCCGGGTCCCAGCCACCACCAGCTCCAGCAGCCGAACCACGCAGTCTGAAAACCAGTTCTTGAGGCGGAAATAGCCCTCCTGGAAAGAGATTCGAAGGCTGACGGGCCCCGTGGGCATCCGCACACTCAGGCTGAACAAGCAGTTCCCCTGCGAGCTGTCCCGCACCAAGTAGGTGCCTACAGGCTCCCGCTGGAGCTTGGCGTGAGCCTCCCCCACAGACAAGGGGCCCCAGTAGAAGTCACTGGCCTGGAGGATATTGAGGGATCGCTCCAGGACTTCCCACTCGCAGCTGCGAAACATCCGGAAACGATCGGGCAAGCCGGGTGGCGCGGGGCTGGGGAGAACGCTCCGATGCTGCCTTTGCAGACGAGAAACAGTGGTGTGTGTGTTGTGCAGGTCATCTGGCCTCCCTCTGATCATCTCTCAAAGAGCCCATGAATCCTGGAAAGATGCTGCCTTTACCATGCTTCCTCCTTTGCATCCAGCCTGTGGGACAGAAGGAGAGTGAGGCAAACCCAGTACCTTCTTCAACCTGGGCAAGACACTTCCCAAGGGAGAAAGGCCAGCAAGAATACCAAAGAGGGTACCAAGGGCTATTGCATGTCATCAACCCCCAGCTGTAGGCACAACCACGGATATATGTGCAGAAAGGGCTCCAGCTGGGTCCCCACCAGCACAAGGTGGCACTTTACAGAGCTCTGCATACATTGGGTTTCTGTGATTCACAGCCAGGGGCTCCTGCACAACCCACCAGCAGGCTGGTTTGAACCTAGCAGATCTCAGCATTTCAAGATTTCCCTCTGTTGGATGTTTGGGACTTCTCAGAGTGGCCATGAGACTGTAAAGGGGAAATGACACCACATATCAAAAGGGAAAGATTTCCTAAAGCAAGAAAGTATAGTTTACTTTTTCTTTCAGTGAAAGGTAGAAGGGGTTGGAGAGGTGCAAGGAAACCTCTCTCCAACAAAAAGATTGACAACAGGACTTTAGCAAAAGCAGAAGACAGGGATGAGCCCTTCTCACCAAATCCCAGGAACCACTCCCTCATCCCAAGACACGCCTGTTTCACTATGTCAGGAGAAAGCAAAGGTCTCAGTTCAAGACCTCTTCAAGAAATGTTACATCAGTTTCAAGGCTGGGACTACCATGAATGAGTTCACTGAACACTGGTACCAGACACTGCTGATGCCCTTCCAGACTCTTAGCTTGTGTTCCTTCCAGAAGGACAACTCCCCCTGCCTGCAGACAGTGCTGCCCTCTCCCAGTCACCATCCTCTAATGTACTGTCATGACCCTGCTCATCTCCTGCACCTTGTGTTATCGCCAGGCTGTTTTCAGAAATGCAAATTTCTGAACCCAGTGTTGCCATCAGCCATCCAAGTCACTTCAATTATATATTAAAAAATACATATTCTAAATGTGTGTGTGTGTAGGCACAAACATAAAAACCACAGCCCTAAGCCAGAGGCTCATTCTGTGTGAGAAGCTGAGCTGTAACATACCACTTCCCCAGGCCTGACAAGTCAGTAGCTCGCTGCCAAATGCTGCCCTCGCTCCCTTGACATACTCCATTAACCCAGTCATACTCACTCACAGCACAGCCATGCTTGGAGCAGAACAGAGTGCTGGCACAGCCTGCAGCAGAGGAAGAGACACACTTCATCTCCAGCAGTCCCCCCCCACCACAAACTTGCCAGAGCATCGGGGCTCGTATCAGGCAGCCACCCAGGGAATGTGCAGGGACCTGTGGAGGGCTTGCTCTGCAGGGAGAGCTTTATGTTAAGCTCAGCTCCTTGCAAGGTTCCCCTGTCTCGAACCCTTTGCCAGCTATTCAAAAGCCTCACATTCCTTTTGGTGCTCGTGCCAGCTGGGTGGCCCTGCACACTCTGTGCCCCAGAGAGGACAAACATCTTTCCTTCACACGGGCAGGGGAAGCAGGCGTGCGCCTGGCAATGCCTTACTACAGACATCTTTTCTAGTCTAACATCTCTCTCAATACTTAACACTAATACCAATACTGTAGCTGCCAGGCACGTTTCATATATGGAGCCACAAGCATCCTTTCCAAGAGCAGCCTGGGACACTTATCCAGCTTATAGCCCTGTGATTTGCAGTCCACGAGCTGCTAATGTCCCTGGTACTATTCTGAATGCTGTTGATCCTGCCCTCTAGGTAGTGTCAGAGTAGGAGGGAAATTCCATGCTTAGAGAGAGGTGGGAGGGGTAGGAAGGAGTTAATCAAGTTGGGTTTTTTCTTTTCCATTAAGAAAAAAAAAAGGCAGCAGTTGAAAGCTGCTCAGATCGTTCAGCAAGTCAGAATAAATCTTAGGTGAAGGTGATTTAGTGAGCAGGATGCAAACAAACACAGTCACCACTACAGCAACTAGGGCCATCTATCACCACCAAAAACTCAGCACAGAAGACATCACAAGGAGTTGCAGCATCTCTGTCCCTTTCCTTCTCTCTGCTGGGTGAGGAAGCTATAGGGCCCTCTGACATTAGCTCCTATAGAAAACGAAGGTCATCTGCCAGGTGCGTCCAGGGCTGTGGCTATAGCTTTGAGAGGAATGAGAAAGAACCTTCCTAAACAGCAACTTCTCTTGGGTCCAAATGGAAATTTTGCCAATTTCACAGGTCAAGGTTGGAAATTTAATTCAAGCAGGCAGCTGTCTTTCATTTCCAGGCTAGTTTTAAAAATAACAAGTATATAATTTGTTTAAGGCTGCAGATGCTATTTGATAGGAAAAAACCCCAAACTGGTTTGTCCCAGTTTTCAACCTTGAGTCATTCACCCAAGTCCTTTAAGAAAAATCCACTGCTACTAGAAAACTGACTGACTAAAAACTGAGGCTGTGTCATCATTTCAAATTCAAAGTAAATGCAAAAATAGCACCTTGACAATTGGTGCTTGTTCACTTGGTTTGAAATCTACATATAGGTCAGAGCCTCAGATGGGGGGAATTTGTTTAGCTTCAGTGACCCATTTCCAAGAGGTAAGTGCCTGGCCAGCAGTGCAGCATTAGTTACATTAATATTAGCACTAGAAGTGCTGCTTGATACTACCTTTAAGGTTCACTTTTAATGGGTCAACAGGTCCTATGAGTACATGGCGTCCCACATCAAGGAGGATGCACAGACCCAGGATTAGGAATAAGCCAAGCCAGGGGTGTAATGAAACACACATGCATAATTAGTTCTGCTGACTTGCCACACCATGATTTGCTTTCCCTCTTCTCCCCCCGCAAAAAAACCCAAAAAACCCCAACGCCCAAACAAGTTACTACCTCCCTACTGCAAGTCAGAACAATGCTTGCAGCCAAAGCGACATACCCTAAAAAGCTGGTGTCCTGCTAATTAAAAGGCTGGATAAGTTTCCGCAGACTTTCTGATTTACTGCAAGTTCAAGAGCTTTTCAAAATAAGTGCTCTTGACACAGGGCATTCTGCTTTCCTCCTCACTCACGAGCCGGGCAAGGCAGCGTATTTTATATAAGGAGACAATTCAAGTAAACCAGAGGACTGTACACAGCGTGTGGTGCCAGCCAAGGCAGCCCTGCTCCCTGGGGCTTGACAAATCTGGCATGTTCAACAGCAGCCTCAAGTACTGAGCTACAATGCATC
Organism: Oriolus oriolus; assembly: GCA_013400235.1. Classification (NCBI taxonomy): domain Eukaryota; kingdom Metazoa; phylum Chordata; class Aves; order Passeriformes; family Corvidae; genus Oriolus; species Oriolus oriolus. The sequence continues at coordinate 144,373 of VXBT01013580.1, forward strand.
CTTGCACTCTTCTTCCAGGACACTTGAAAAAGCTTACCTCTTTGTCTTTGCCACCCATAGGGATGAACTTCAGGATGTCAGGCCTGGAAGTGGTCCAAATTCAAAAGCTCTGATGCAGCACTTCCCAGTTTTTGCACAGGTTTACTTAAGAGCAGAACCATCCTTTGAAAAGAAAGAGACGTCCATCAAGCAGGTGACTAAGCCCATTAGTTTGCTGTAATGTGGATCTAAAATACAACAAATCTGGGGACAGGTTGTTTGTCTCGATCTCTTTGATCTCTGTTACTGTAGAAACACGTATACAGCACTTCAGATAGCAACAGAGACAGCAGATTATTGCTGTTGTTGTTATTATTGCTACTTACAAAGCCGTGAGCTGGTTAGGTCCAGGCAGCTCACAGGTGGCCTAAGGACAAACGGAAAGACCATAAAGTTGCCATCATCTTCCAGAAGCAGGAACCATAAAACCCAAATGTTAAGAGATGATGGCAACAGGAATAAACATAAGCATTCAGAACAGCAAACTCCCAACTTGTGCTGAACACAACACACAACATTTGGAGTATCTTATTTGACACCAAGTAGGTAGCCATTCACTGCTGAGTTACCCTAATTGTGACACACTCCATTCTGGCCCACACTTCCCCAGCTCTCCAGACTTTTCCTTCTCACCTTGCAGATGGAAAACTAAACCCACTGACCTGGTGGGTCACACCATGTGTGCAATCATGTGTCTGTCAGTGGATCCATCAGCAAGCTGAAAAAACAATCCCAGCTTTCTGCATTCCTTTCAGTGGCAGTCCCTGCACAGCTTCACTTGTACCCACGTAACGTCACTTCTCTGTATCCTCCCCAGCCCAGTCCAAACTGGGCACACACCCCACAAGCTACGCTGACTTGCAGCTAGCAAAACTGCAGGTCTATCCCATTATTACACTTTCCCATGACCCTTCATTTGGCTTTGACATCTCCCAGATATCAGCCCTGCAGTTTCCAGAGCAGCTAGATGGAGGCTGGGATGATTAGAAAAAGCTCTCCCTGAGGTACCCTGCAAAGCCCTTGCAACAGCGTCCCTACTGCAGGCAGCAGAGCCTGAGTGGACATCTCGTTTGCACGTCTGCATCCCACAGAAATGCGCTGCCTACTGATTTGTGGCTGGGAAGGCTGTTTCAAAGGAAAGCTTGGACAAAGGGCTGGAAGAATTAAAGCCAAGCACACAGCACTGGGTTTTAAAGGTGGGCCAGCCTGGCTCCCATGGGCGCCACCGCCTGCCACACACCCCATGGTGCCTGGTCACACCAATGTCCCTTGTCATGAGCACACTGCCACAGCCAAGGTGACCAGGGCTGATCCAGAAAGGGATCATGGAGCGGGAAGAGAAAGGAGATGCACAGACAGATGTGCCAAAGAGAACAGTGGGAGCTGTGGTTAGGGGAGGAATGCCGTCCAGCTCAGCCAAGAGGACCAATGTTAATCACAGCCAATTTCTCCAGCACAAAGCAGGCCTCGAAGACATTGCAGTTCTCTCTATCTTTTATGCCATGGCAGTTTGATGTGAGGCTGCCATTATGTCTGACACATGAGGGAATACGTGGGGGAAAAAAACCAAACCACACCACACATACATATCCCAAACCAAAACTGCATTTCCCTATGTAACCAGCATTCATGGATGCAATATTTAATAAAATAAGATGAGGCAGCACTGTGGCAGTTCCTACTTCACACAGTAGAGACACAGTGCAGGAAGATCCTGCATGCAGGCTCTGGAAATCAGCAGCTGGACACCTTGCAAGAGGACTGGTCTTATCAAACACTTGCCAACATTTTGGGGCTGGAGAACATACTTCAAAACCCACAAATAACTTTTCATGGATCTGATATTCATGTTTGGTACTTCTTAATATATTTTTCTATGCCATGTGTTTTCTGAATTAATATGGCACTTTGCTGATAGGGGCTAAAAGGTTTTTACTCCAAGAAAACCGACAAGACAGTGTGATGTGTGCCAAATATTCTTCAAGACAGGGAAGTCTGCAAGCACGTTTGGTTTCTCCATGACATGCGTTAAGAAAAACCCAACAAGGTGGCAATTTAGAGGAAAAGCTAATTGTCTTTACTGGGCTAATTGAAAGAGCTGGAAGAAAGGCACCTATTTTTATGGTCCCCTCCTCATACCTTGGAAATACTATGCACTTTCAGAAATACTTTAAAGTAAAAGAGCCTATTCTTCATCACAATAGCCCAATGTGAAACTGTAATCCTGCCATTTCAGAATAACAGAGAAGCCTCATCACTTCCCTGAACTCACGGGCTGCTCTGCAGTAGCCACAAGCAACTACAGCTTGTTCTACAGCAAGTAAAACTACCAGAACTACCATCTGACTTCTGGCAAAGACAGCTTCTACTGGAGACTGAATTATTTCTGCCTTCTCCTGTAACTGGGGAAACAAGAAGTAAAAAAAAAAAAAAAACAAAGTTAGAAAAAGGAAATCAGGAGGAGTCACTACTAAGTTCCAAAGCTGCAGCTGAGCCTATCCTGCCATGGCTTAAGCAAAGAGGGTTGTTGCTTGCCTCTGGCCAACAGCATTTTTGCTAAGTGAGGGAAGCCCAGTCGTGTTGCTCCTGACCTTTGCAGTTCCACAGTGAGCAGCCATTCCTGTGAATGTCAGTGCTGCAGAACTACACAAAACCTCAGCCCTGTGCTCGGCCAGGGAACACAGAGTCTGTGCTGCTGCCTTGCCCTCCCTCCCTCCATGCAACACACCGGCTCTGGAAGCAGCCCTCTGGAAAGGTGGCTGGAGCTCTCCCCAGTTTGGGGACAGAAACAAGGAGACGGGGAGAAGGCACAATGAGGAAGAAGAAAGAAGCTAAGGTAACAGCAGTCCCTCATGTCTCCCTACTTGAAATGGTCTGTCCCATCTCCCTGCTGAGAGGGGGATCAGTGGGAAGGGGGTAGTGATGCCCAGGGCTGCTTCCACCCATCATGGCTCCTCAGCATTACCAGCTCCCCCCACCCCCAGACCAGCAGCACAGGTACATTTCCTCTGCCACTCTCTACTAAACTGACTTTTTTCAGTTGTTCCAGAAGCCTGTTTGAGGAAATGAGTAAATCCTGAGACACAAAGGCCATCAATGGTCCCTGTGACAACCATGGCTTTTTATCAAAACCATCACATTGAGCCGGAAAGGAATTCAAAGAAGCAGCTAACTCTGAGAAATGAGCAGTGTCTGCAGCGAAAACTGGTTCAGTATCCTTACCAGAACTACGCTGCTAGAGAAGAGTCCCAGGTGATTAACCAACATGAGCACAGGGGGACAAGAGAGACACTCTGCCTCGACTCTTCAGAAGGATCAGCTTCAAAAGAGGTGAGGGGCCATTACACAGCACCAGTTACTGTGCCTTCAGAGGAAAGGGCAAGGGTCAGAAAGCACAGACGCACCACAACACTAAGTTTTATAGTGGGGGATTTCCAACACACAAAATAAAGAAACTAGTCCTGAGAGTCAAAAGTAAAAAGAATTTTAAAAAAAATTAAGTCATGAAAGGTTATTTAGGAAATCTTAAAGTGAAAGAGCATGCAGACCTCCCACAGATGATGGCACAGAGATGCTGCCTGGCTAAGAGGATAGGCTTGGGGGACAACACGGGTCACACTGCAGGTATCAGCTGTAGTTGCAACAGCTTGCAAGGGCCTCTGCTGTGGATCAGAGACATCAAACACACACACACCACAAAACCACAGTCCCTGTCCAAATCTCTCTACAACCTCAATAATCCTTCAGAAGATGAAAAAATAATCCTAGAGGAGCCAATATAAAGGAATATATATTACTGACAGTAGGGAACAAATTTATATGAGGATGGCTGTCATGAAACTGGGACAGTAGATGGCCAAGATAAACAAAACAAAACCCAGAAAACATGGCATTTTCAGATTATCAAAAACAGAAGACCTCTGCGGGAATCATTTAGCTGAGTGGGATACCAACTAGTGGGGACAGGAACACTACAGAAAAGTTACATATGCAAGCAGGTATTATTTTTTTCTTGCACAGGACGCTGAGGAGATTCCCCAGTACTTAATGCTTCTTAACATAAAGGGAAAAAAGAGGGTGGTCTATCAGAAGAAATGGGGAAAAGTGACATTAAAGCAAGAAAGCCAGCTGGGCACAGTGGACTATACCCAGATTTTGAAATGGAAATGGATGGTTGAGATACAAAGAGAGGTGCTCTCTCAGTCAAATCAGCTGCACTAGCAATTGCCAGAAGGCTGCAAGTATCGGAAGGAACTTTTTTTGACATGTGCTGCTAAGGCAGGAGCAGCACAAGGCTATCTGGTGTGGGGGAGAGCCAATCCCCAGGCAGAGTTCCCCATCAGGCAGATGGTACCTGAAGAAGCAACAGATGACAGGACACACTTTGTGCTTCCCCAAAGCCTCCACACCAGAAGCAAGTCAAAAAGCAAGACACGGCACACGAGCTAAAGAGCCAGCAGCACCCCAGGACCTGCACTGCAGATGGGCAGGAGACGTGGAGCAGTCACGCCACAGGGTGAACAGGAGGTGGAAGAGGGGTGGCCAGAGGAAACCAAGGCATTTCAGCGCCTGCACATCTGATCACCTCTCTGCCACCCTCCCAGCCACTGCATCTTCCCCCTGGTTCGACTCAGCCCACTTTGCAGAGCATCCCACATCACTCCTCAACAGGTCGGTGGGTACAAGCAGCCCAAAGGCTCCCCCGACTCTTACGCAAGCAGCTCCCTCCCTTCTGACTGTGCAAACTCACATGCTGACCCAGGTCTCTTCCTAGAATTGTCTTTCCCTGTCTTCAAGCTGTCTTTACTCACACCTCAAACCCTCGAGGTCTAACCCTGCCCCCCAGCAGGCAGCTTACAGCCCTATGTTACTTAAACCTAGGCAGCCAGCTCAAAACGCGGTGAGCCCTCTCTATCACCTTCCCAGAGTAAACAGTAACAAAATCACTTCACTCTCTGCAGGACAGAGAAGTCAGAGGTCATTCAAAATTTGTCAGCAGGAAAGCAGCAGGAGGTCAGGCAAGACTGTCCTGACACATGCAAATGCACACAGGCTTGTAGGAAAACCAGCTGGGTCTGTATTTTCAAGAGCAATAAATTAAGTGGTGCAGCTGACCAATGAGCTGAGTAACAGTGCTGAGGGTTCATTAAGGAAAGCTCCAGCTCCGAATGCAAAAGCAGTCATTAAAAAACCCAAGAAGCAAGCGGGAGCGTGAGGGCGCAAAATGGATGGGTGGGAACATAACAGTAATGTCACCACCTGAGAGAATACAGTCAGTTCTAGTCACCTGAAATAAAAACACACAGAGCTGAAACAAAGAGGATAGGCCTAAAGATGGGTAATAAGAAGCAACACGTAACTGTACATAGAGAGACTGGAGAAATTTCATGCTCAGTTTAGAGAGCAGATATATATATACAAGAGGATGCCAGAGAAAGATACAGTACAATCACGACATTCTTTTTGTATTCTTTCAGAAAACCAGATGAGAGGAAGTTCAAAGGTGACCAAGATTGAAAAGTAACTAATTTTAAAACTCATAAAAGGAAAAACTCCAATCATATAGACTGGGGAAAGTGAGAGAGCTGATCTGAGGAGTCTCATTTTTCTTTCTCAAATGTCTTTGCTTTGTTTCTGTGCTGTACCCAACATGTCATGCTTTAGCAGACCTTAGGCAGAGGAATCCAGCAGCAAGGGGCTGGGTTTTTTAGCAACACCTTTTTAAGACACCTCTTAACCATTCAAACCTGACATAACACTAAGGGGAGCCCAGCACAAGGCATAAATGCCCTTTGTGTAAAACTGAAGTAGTAAACAAGGGTATATGAAGTCAATATGAGGAATCAACTATGGACCTGCTGCAGAGTTAAAATAGCTCTGCCCATGCTTTCTTCATTCTTTAACGACTAAAAAGAACAGCACTTCTTTGGATGTGCTGACTTGAATATCAGTGTGCACCCTACACAAATGACAGATTTCAGTGTTTACTGCTAAAGCAGTAAATGTTTCTCCAGCTCTGACTTCCCTCCTTCCACACCACAAAATCTCACCAGAAAACAAGGAAGAACTAAAATACAGATAAAGAACAACACTGCTGGTCTGTCAAAAAGCATAAACAAACCACTCCTGCACAATCAAACCTGTGCTCATCACCACTAGTGTGCCAACTGAGGCAAACTTATGCTGAACCTCCTCAGCTTCAGCAAGGCACCTTCAGCAGGATGTGCAGAAGCCCAGCTGCACAGTTCAGATTGCAAATCTCTGGCGTTTTCCAACTGCTAACAGCCACACTCGTTTTCTTAGCTTCAGCCTAAGTTTCCAAATAAACTTTGCTACTGAGGAAGTATGAAAGTAGATCCAAACTGCTTCTGAACTGCAAAATCACATACACACAAAAAACTCCCTTGTGCACAAGTCACAATCTGAAGTCAAAATTTTTCTTCAGCATTTGCAGGGAGTGAGGGGAAGGACAAAAACCCTCTGCAACAAAGGCAACTGAATGCTGCCAGCTTAACCCAACTTTGCCAGCCACTGCTCCAGTATAACGCTAAAGGAGCCTATCTGCAAACTTAATAGTGGCACTGTTCGATTCTTCCCCTCAGCTTTGCATGTGTTTGCGAACAAGCAGAAGCACACAAAGTGCAGGAGGAGCAGGAAGGGAGAAGGCAGAGAGAATGTGCATTATCAAAATACCTTGAGAGCAGTTCTTGGAAATGTGCAGCCTGCAAGCCTGTATCAGACACTCATTTCCTGTGAAGTGCACACAGGCCTTTTCATTTCTCCACTGAAGAGGACGAAAATAAGGGGCAGCTCTAAAGCCTCCAAAGACAACACAAACCAGCATTTAGCCATTCTACTAAAACTGAATTACATTTTTATACTATTAAATACCTACTGAACAGAAGCATTGATTTACAGAAGTTTAAAAAGTAGGATTTTCTACACCTCTCACTTCTAAATCTTAACTTGGTCAGGGGCGAGGGGGAGGAAGAATTTTATTCGTCATTTTGATCACTCACTAACACGAAGTCACCAAATCCTGCTACATCAAACAGCGATGCATCTTTTTTTTTTTTAAAGGTTGAGACTGATTTCAGCAAAATGGTGAGCTAACAAATACCTTACCAAGGCAGAAGAATGCAGGATATGCACAAATGCAGACCAGAGGAGTAGGTCATAATGAAGCAGACTGACAGGATAAAGGGGGTTAAGTTGCTGTCATACCTGCCTTCTCCTCTACTTACACATAATCAAGGATCTAAATAATGTAGCGTTTAGTGGCATTATTTTAAATAAATGTCTCCTAATGACACACACACTTAACACCTTCACTCTGTAAAAAGATATCGTCCCTGTATGGCACACTCAGCTCTCGCACCATCCACATTTTAAGTTACAGAGATGCATGTGCCCTCCTCTCCCATCTTGTGAGCTTTTGGCAAGCACCACTAGCTGAGGTCTGCAGCGGCCTGGAATAACAGCTCAGGAACACACCACCTCCCCACAGCTTTTATTAATCTAACCATAGTATCAACTCGACCCAAATGACATCATATTTAAGTATTGGCACTATCTCTTTATTGCTGACCAAACCAAAGCTGGAGAAATCAGGACAGAGAAGCCTGTGGGTGGCAGGGAGAGAGAAGGGTGGCAAGGAGCTGCAGGGAAAGACTAGGAGAAAAGAGCACAACATTCCCAGTGGGAACAGAGAAAAAGAGAAACAAGGGGAAAAGCACAGCTCCAAAGGCACATTTTCTCCTTTGTTTCTCAGCAATGCAACCGCAGTATTAGCGACAACAATTAAGAATTTACACCACCCAACCCCAGCTCTATCCTTGCGCAAACCGACCACTGACTTCACAGAAATCCCAGCTGGACTGAGGAGGGTAAGAGGCACTGGCTGCATGTTTGAAGCTGTCATCTGGAAACTGATTTTGGCCCTCTCTGAGCAGGCACAGTGGGGACAGAGACACACACCTGGGAGGACCTGAAGAAGTTCAGCCTCTCCCCAGTGCTCCTCTATGCCTGTTTTTGGGGACCCCAGCACAGGTTACCTATGCATTCCAACACAATCTTACGGAAAACCCCTGTGTTGCCACTCAACCCCACTACATTTAAGTAAGTGATAAGCAAGGCAGGTTATTAAAGGACATACAACATCCTGAACATTAACAAGGAGCACAGAACTAACAACGGCCCAGATTCCAGTCTAACTCAGGAAAAGATGGGAACCTGTGTGGGAGGTTGGCATCCCAGTAATCCTGCTGGTTTGTGCCCAAGAGCCTTCTCCTCTGGAGGGAACAAGAATACACACTTCAACAACTATGTTTTCAATCACATACCCAGCAGAATCACTCATGAACACAGAAACAAAGCTTGGCTTCATCTGCAGCAACTGGCCACATTTCGTCGTAACTTGATTCAACCAAGAGCAACATTATGTGATAATACAGCCTCAGTCTCACAAACTTCTGTGCATGTGCATAATTTTTAAGCACATGACCATTGCCCTGCTGTGACTGAATGGGCCATTTCACATTCACACAGCATTCACTTCTTCACACAGCATCTGAATTGCAGTAGCAATTGTTTGGAGAAAGAAGATATGCTTGCATACCTTCTTAAGGACACAGTCAAGAGCATGAAACATCAAGGAAACTAGTTATTTCTGATTCTACCCCATTTTACATAGTTGAGTGTGGTCAACATGTGACTGGGTTTTTCATTTGAGTTCTCTGAGAGCTGCAAGGACTAGAACTAGTAAATGGCACTGTCTGGACCACACAGTCCTAAATAGCAGCTTGCTAACAATACCCCTTACTCTCAACTTTCCAGAACAATGGTCAAGCCACATCCCCCTTCTTCACCATGCAGGAGAAGAAAAAAGCCAGGGACACTAAGCTAACATTCTTGAGTTCCTCTCAGTTACCTCTGGGGTTCATCCAGATCCTGTTTCCAAGCTTCTACAAAGCAGGAAGGACTATGCACTTGAACTAATTTTTTTTTAAAAGGAAAAAAAAAGAATCCTAAGAGTAGCATGAGCTGAGGTTTTACGTGGTAACCATTCCAAAATTCTCAGTAACAGCGCGTGCGTTTGTGGGAAAAAGTGAGTAGCAGATCCTGCATAGCTGTGAGCACCATGACTCAGATTGCATAAAGAAGGAGCATTTAGCGATAACCTTTGCGATGAGGCTTTTCATGGGCGTGCAGCACTGATCTTCTGAGAAACGGCAGGTGAGAGGCTGCGTTCTGACTGTGCCAGGTCTGGAGGATGGCCAGTTTCTTTGCCTTTCAAGGCAACCCCAAACGGGCATGTATAGCCCTGGTTCAGTCATCCCTCTTCCCTGTAACGCCTTCACTTCTGGCTGGCAGCTCCCTTCCCCTCAGCTAAGACTATGTGTAACACTCTGAGCACCGCTTCTCCAGTGCTTTATGTGAAAGGACAGAAGTGAACACCAAGTTACCCGGACCTGTGCGGCTGCTTCCCTACAGACCCATCCAGGACATTACACAATTTGCAGGTTTCACTTCAAAGGAAGCATCTCCCTGCCCCGACGCTGTAAAGAACACCCTGACAGCAGGACAGTGCCCACGGAGCCTCCCAGGCTACTGCCAGCACCCCGCCGCCACCCCAGTACAGCACATGGCTCCCTTCAAGGCCGGCAGTGAGATGCCAGCCCCCCAAACCCCCCCCGACTCCTCGGGAAAGCCCCCCAAGCCCCAACACGCTCCTTCTTCCCAGCCAACAACGGCCCCAACGCCCCCAGGAGCCAAACCAGCGGGGCTGTACCCCCTCGTAAGCCAAGGCGGGACCGGACCAGACAGGCAGACGGACAGACAGACAGACTCCTCGCAGCCCGCCCCCCAAAAAGGCCGTTTCCAGTTAACCCAGCACAACTTACTCTCGGCACCTCCGGGGCCACGGGCGGGCGGCGCTGCCTCCGGTGCGAGCGAGCGCTCAGTGCCGGGGCGACAGCGGCGCTGCCCGGCCCGGCCCCCGCCGCTCTCCCGCCCCGAAGCCAAACGGAGGCGGCCCCGCTCCCCGCCGCCGCCGCGC
>VXBT01013580.1:154605-177575 GCA_013400235.1 Oriolus oriolus
GGGAGGGGAAGGGGAGGGGTTTCTCCCTCCTCCACCACCCCGTCTTTCCACAGCGTGGCTCTTGCAAGGGGAACAAAAAAGTAAAGAAGAAAAAAGTTTGGGTTTTTTTAAAAAGAAAACTTGGACGGATAGGGGGGAGAGAGAGGAAAAAAGGAAAGGGGAAAAAAAGATGCTGTGAAAGCCCCTCCGCTGCAGACTGGCAGAGGAACCCCACCGGGACGGCACCGCAGCATCCGCCAGCCCCGGGACCCGCTGGAGCCACGTGTCGCCCCGAGGAGGCGGCGGCCGGTCCCGGGTTCTGCCCCTCCTCCCAGCCACCATCAGCTGCCCTGCAGCGCGGGGCTGGGGCATCGCAGCTCGCAAGCACCGCGGAAGGGGCAATGTCCAGGGCCGAGGGGGGACGCAGAGGGTTCTTTACACCAGCCGGAAACAGCCTGCTCCGACCTTCCCTGCCAGAGTTCTCCCAGCTCCTCTCGGGCACTGCAGGAGCTCTCAGAAGGACACCGGGCACCCTGGAATCACAGCGTGTGTGGCAGGGTAATACGCACTTAAGGAGCGTGCCCCAAAACGCACGCTGTTGCCTTGGTGGGTCAAATTAAAATAATGGAAATCATGTACAAAATTACAAATGCAGAGAAATGTTATGATGTAAAATATAAATAGCGCACCGCATGGTGCATACTGTAAGCATATTGCTGCTCAGAGAGAATAGATGTAATAGAAGAAAATATAAACTCTGGAATTCAGTACAAACCTCACAGTTTAAAGGCCTGGCCTGTAATGAGGCTATGATTTGATCACATCATCAGAGCTTTCACTCACCTATATATTTTCGCTAGATGTCGCCGAGCCTGCCGCACACATTCCCTGGTGTGTGCATACCAGGTGAACTGCCCTGTTGAAAAAGCTCTATGGAAACCCCAAACGCAGAAGTGCTCTGGCTGCTCTGTACCAGCCTAGTGATGCAAAGCAGCTGTAATTCCAGCTTGAGCAGCAGACTAAAAGCTTTACAGCTGCTTGGCATTGCTAGGGAGCATAAAGCAGTCAGAAACACACCACTGAATCTGATCCTCCGCCTTGCCAGAAGTTCCACTGAGTGTTGAGACATCAGTTCTTGTTTTTTCTTTCAACCAAGCATGAAGATGTTGCTGACCACAGAAGAATTTCTGAACTTCCATAAGAATCTGGGCAAAGCACTTCAGTCTTTTTCAGAGAGGCTTCAGTGGGAGGACCTGCCGCTGGAGCTCTAAATCACAGCAGGGATGAAGTGCTCATCTGTTCCATTTTTGGTTTTTAAGTAGGCTTGTCACACTTTTCTTTGTATTTTTGGATGGCGGCTTCAAAAATATCCTGTGGTTTGCTTTACAGTTGCCTAGTAGGGAGTCTGTTTCCCTCTGTGGATATTTATAACATTCATTGGGTGACTTCACAGATTCTTCCAGCCACCTTGTCTTAACGTTAAATGGTCTGGTCTAATTCTGCCTTTTATTCTTCTTCTTCATCTTTGCCTGTGAAAAGTTAACATCCAGCCTCACTGCTCTGAGATTGTCTGCGGGTCTTGCTCATATTTCTCCCATCCACTTGAAACCGTGACCTTGCAGCAGTTACAGCTGAAGCATATTGCAGCAATCTTCTTCAGCCATAAAAGCCAGTGAGACATGTCACAATGACACCATTGACCACAATTCTCCAAAGCTCAGATTTGACCCACAGCGTCCAAAATGTGTTCAGGATCAAGGTACCTCTGAGGTGGCTTCATTATAGGTGGAAAATACAAGGATGCTGAAATAGCTTGTGTCCTGTGACATGAAGGAGGAGAAAGCAACCACATTGTGCACAAGCACAGGCTTAGCTAGTGCTGCATTTCTTTCCTGCAAGCCTGAAAACAAGTCTGGATGTGTTTAACATGAAAAACAAATCCTGTCTTTAGGTGAGTTTCTTGAGGAAAAAGAACACAAGTAAGTTCCCTAGAACCAAGAGACTTCCCATGCTCTCATCACTGGATTGATGATTTTTTTTTCCCAACTGCTTTCAGTGGAAAGGTACCCGCCTGAAAGGCTTTGTGTAAATGACAGTGAGGATACAAGCAGGCTAATTTGAACACTGCCCACTGTTGCATCTCTGGAGGAAGTTGGATCCATCCTAAAGACAGTTTTTGAGATGCCCAGGATGCTGATGACAGCATGACAAGGAATAGCTCCCAAGAAGGTGCCAGGATTTGTTCTTAGGATTTACAAGTTTTATCCTACCTCTCATTTTTTCCTCTGCCTATGGATACATATACCCTCACTATCCCCGATACTAAAACTTTAAACCACATTAAACATGAAAGCATTAATTGATAGAGCTGCTGACAGAATGAACCATTTCCAGAGAGTTTTGTCTGAAGTCCTGTTGCTGAGAGCAGTAGGTCCAAGTTCATTCTACCTTCGGTCATGGTTCTACTTTGTGGTGTTTCTCTGCTTCTTCAGCAACCTCCAAGTCTTTGGTGAGTTCCAAGATGTTGATATCCAGCAGCCCAAGAGCCAGTAACACCCTAACAGCTTCACTTCTTCACAGCGTGTGGATTCCTTACAGCTTGCATAAGGTAGAAGGAGACACAATCTGCCTATTTACTCCTGTCAGTTTGCAAGGTGTGGGCATAAGAAAGGTATTTTGGGGCAGGTCACTGTAAACTACTGAAAAAAGATGGTTTTCTGCGAAAGTGAAGGGCAAACATTGCACCAGAGGAAGAGAGAGGATAATATGATGAGGGAAAAGAACTGAAGTGGCGATAATGAAACACTGAAAATCTGCAGAAGAAAGGAAAAGAGATACAAAAAAAAACAAAGGAGAAGAACATAGAAGGCACAGAGGAGGGAAGATGGATGAACACACTAGATCTCTCAGTACTGACTTGCCCTTCAGCTTAGCAGACCTGTGCATGAAAGCTCAGCTGGGGCTGGAGCACCAATTCCAGATCACAGGTGACCAATTACTTAGGATCTCAGTGCCTTTCTGGGCCCCCAGCCAGACCCAAACGTGCTGTTGCCCACTGGTGAGGACACTGGCTTTCTGGATGGGATATGAGTAGGATATGAAACTGCCCTGACAATGTAGCTGACCAAGTGGCCCAGACATAACCTGAGGGGTTCCTGCCAGATGGTTAAATGGGAAGGAAAGGGGGAGAAGAAAGCAAGGGGAAGGCCTTGGTACCCTGGGATGAGAGGTGATGCAGGCAGTGCATGAGATTTTGTACAGATAGGAGGATGGAAGGATGCTTGGGGGGTGAGTAGGAGATGACTGCCACCATCTCCTGATGTGCTGCAAGTCCAACCTGCAAATAATACAAAATGTACAACGTTTGACTGCATTCAGTCTTAGGTAGTTTTTCCCTTCTGACCTTTCCTCCCCTTTCGAGATGGTCTCTCTCTTAACTTGCTAAAAGCCTCCTTTTAGGAGGTGCTAACAGCAAAGCATTAAGAAGAAGGAAAAAAAAAAAAAAACCAACAATACAAAAAGAGAAAGCCGGGAGGACTAAACCAGCACACAAAAATCCCCCAGCCCTGTTCCTCTGCTTCCCCCAGGAAAAAAAACAAAACCAAGCAAACAGAAACAATCAATCAAACAAACACCTTTAATGGTTTAGAGCGAGCAGAGGCTGTTTTAGTTCCACTCTTATGAGAAAAATTAGCACAAGTAGTGGCCCCTTTGCATGAAGCTGTGGCAAGGCCCCTCCTTCCTCTACCAGAGCACGGCTCTTCTCAGTAACGAAGAGAAACTGCTTTCCAGGAAAGCGAAGGTACAGGGGCTGCCCAGAGCGGGGTGACCCAGCGCGGCTGCGGGGAGCCGGGTGCCGCGGCTTGCGGGCTGCCAGCCTCCGGCACGGAGCTGCTGCGCTGCCGTGCCCAGCGGTGCTGCGTGTCCCGGCCCATGGATGGAGCGAGGGGAGCCCGAGGCAGCCGGGCGGGGGGCACCCCGCGCACCGCCGCCGATGCGCCTTCGTGCCAGTCTGCAACACCCTCTGCTGTTGCGGCTTTCCCCCCGCGGCCAGAACACGAGTTCTCACTCGTTGCCAGTCCGTGCCCCTGGTTCACTTGAGGGAGGAAGACCCAGCAGACAGCGACCTTCTAGGTTTTCAAACAAAGCGTCAGGCTGCATAATCTGGAAGGTATTTAGGTCAGATTTAAGCAGCTGCAGTCTTTTATAACTGCACAACAAACCACTCCCTCACCTCTGAATCTTGCCTATCTGTCAAATACCCTGGAGCAGTACAGGACAGTCTGGGACAGGGGTAACGAGGTACGAGCCTTCCGCACCACTGGACCCAGGTGTGAACTCCTTGAGGCTCTGTGGCCCCATAAATCCATGACCACCCCAGGTAACTTCTCCCAACACTGCTGCCCGACAGACATGGAGGTAGAAGCTCAGTTAAGGATTTCATTGTATCCTTGAGGTCTATTGCCTCTCCTCATTACCCTACATTTTCAGGACATGTTACTAGAGGCTGAAATGGGTGGACCTTGCCCAAATCCCTTTGCTCAGAATCCTTCACTTGGAACATGTAGCCTCAGTCCTGCCCATGCTTTCCCAGATTTGTCCCCCCACACTGAGGTGGGTGGTGATGCTAAACCCCACTCACAGGACACAGCCACTAAGTTCACTCCCTTCAGGCATTTCTCCAAAGCAGAGAAAAACAGCCGGGAGAAGCTGTTTGCAGGGAGCAATCCAAGACAGAGATCCCATAGCAGAAAGGTCCTAAGTCATTGCTGGACCTAGAAGCAGAGGCTTCCTCAGCTGAGGAAACCAAGCCTCTAAATGAAGTAAAACAACATAAAATGCAAGGAGTGTAGTTTTGGACTATAATTTTGGGAGTGGTTGTAGCAGAAGCATTGCAGGCTGGTACCATCTGACAGCAGTGTCTATTGCCGTAGACTAATTTCCAGACCACTCTGCTTTCCAGATGATCACAGGACAAAGGACTCTGTCACATTAATCATTGTTGTTTTGTTAAACATCCCATCTTCATTAAAAAACTGCCAATGGTTGGAAAGCTGCCAGCACCCTAAGTAAACCACTGAAGTATTTAACTCCTTTCTCCATTATCGAATGTATACCTCGTCTCTAGACTGGCTTTTTTGTGCCATTGTTAGGCAGCGTGACAACTGGAGGAGCAAAAATGCAGCACTACGTAGGTATACTAGGGCTTTGATCATATTGGTCCTAAATGCTTCTCTCCCATAAAATGTCTTCCAACTCCTTAACAGGCCTTAAAGCTCTGCCAGGAAGCCTCTCCAACTTGTTCCTTTCCTCACTGAATCACAGATGTCAAAATTGGGAGTTTTTTCACACCAGTAATCACCTCCATGGAATTAGCAGACACAATATAATCTCCTGCAATATAATCTCATTACACCTGTTCCGCATTCCCTGCTTATACATCAGAGAATGGAATTAGCCTTTCTGACTGCATTGGGAGCTCACAGTCAGCTGCTACTCTGCTGTGAGTCAGTCCTTCACCAGAGTCACTTCTTCCACAGACAGCGCTGCCAGACCAAAAGTGTGGCCCGGGTGGAGTAACTCACGATTGGGCTGTTTTAAACCCCCCCCCCTTACGTGCTTGTATCAACTTTAATATTTTGACACTTGCTATCTAGTCAATTCTCAGTCCAATTACTACAAAATGTGTTAATTTGGTATCATTCCAGTATTTTAAAAATCAAAACACGGTGTAAGACTGTATCAGTTTCCTTGCTGGAGAGCTATTACTTCAACAGCTTTTAGTTTTGTCAGCCAAATCCATAACCCAAAACTATAACTTACATCTCCAAAAGTTCCCAAGCAGTTTTATAGATTCTTTTCCATAAACACATGAGATTTAGTGTTAACTAGAACTTTTCCCTTGTTTTTAAATGATCCTAGTATGTGCTATTTCCTTATGCTGTCTGAGGTCAATAAGGAGCTGGTAGTCCTGTAATTAGAAGTGTCAGATTACTTATGGCTTTCAGCATTATTTCATCTTAGCCTATGGGGAATCTGCCAGATTTTCCAAGTGAAAGAAGGTTAAGTCTAGACGAGAGCTGGAGAGAAACTTTTCTTCTTCCCCTGCTACTTCATACATTAAAATAGGTGCGTACTCAAAAGTTGGGTATGGGTTTTGTAGAGATCTGGAGCGTAGCTCACCTTGCGAGTTAACCTAAACAGGGCCAGGGGATGGGAACCAGCAGAGACACCTGAATCTGTCCCAAATATAGCAGACTTTCTGATTAAGGAGGAAATGGAAAGCTGAGACTGGAAAGAGTTTATTTGTATGGTGGCTGCTCATATATAATTTATGTGCAATAAATGTTTCTAGCTATTTCATTAGTTGCAAATAAAGTGATACAAATGTGCACCACTTGGACCTGATGCATGGTGTGTGCCTGGGCCTGCTTCCAGCTGAATGGTGGTGGTTCACATGGGAATGATTTAACACTCCAGCAGCCCCACTGTCCGAATTACGCTGCAGGTTAATCCCTGAAGTAGATGCACTTCACTTTTTCAACCACTCATCGCTTGGCTTAAAACAAAGATTTCCATTTAAATTTTTGTATTGGCCTCAGATTGTGGTGGGTAAAGAGCCAGCATCTCTTTGTCTCTCCCACCTTCTGCACAGCTGGAGAGCTCTGGAACAACGGAGTTTAGCTCAGTTGGTTACAGGACGATGCTAATAAATGAGGAGCACAACAGGTCTGGAGGAAGTGGGAAGAAACCAACTCAAACTATCACAGAAATTTTTTGCACTTAATACGTAAGCAGCTTTTTCAGTCAGAAATTCACATAAATGAAATTCAACAAGAAATTAGGGAAAATAAAAGAAAAAGTACACCACACAAGGTACCTGGATGAGTCTGTTGCTGTTGAGCAGAGCCCAGAGGTCATGGGATGATATCCTACCTCAACTCTTCCCACCTGGGGAGCTCATTTAAACTCTTGAGACTTCCTGGGACCATCTCCAAGGCAACCAAGATTTGTAGATGGAGCTCAAACTACAGCCTGTGAGCCAATATGTTGGAGCTGGTTGCGTGATAACATGCTTCCCTGTGATCACTTTCTTTTTCCTGTCTACTATAGATTGCAGCATATGCTCACAATATGGGGCTTTATATAGAGGTGTGTCCTCTATATATCCTCTGAAAGAAATCAGTTCAGCAAGCAAGAGCATGCTTTTTTTCATTTGTATAACCGCACAAAAGAAATTGGGGTACAGGGCTATTACTAATAAATCAACATAAATAGATCAATATGTCAGTACTTCAGTGCTTGAATCCAACCAGCTATAGGGAATTTGTCCCCTGGTAGCAATCAATCTGCTGTACTTAAAGTTTCCTCACCAGATCTGCAGCTAGCACAAACTGATCAATGCTGCTCCAAGTCAGTGGAGCATAACAGCTTTGCATGTCCCAGTGTTCACCCTTGCAGGTCTCCTGCTCCTTTGCAAGGACACAGAGGTTAAATTATCCTTTGCTAAGCACATGGGATATCTCACACTAACTCACAGTTCTTATTCAAAACCAGCCTTTCTTACCACCAGTCCAGAGTAGCCCAGCCAACACCTCAGCACCTTTCCAGGTGGAGTCTAGTTTGGTCCTCCACGAGCAGCAATTCCACTGCAGTAGCCTGTGGCACTTAGTAGAAGTAGATGCAGCAAATCCAGATCTGTGAGCCATCACAAATTCTGCTGTGCATCTGGTATAGAGCCCTCCCCTTGGGGGGTAGTTTTCCAGGCTGTGCTGGGGGAGATGCACAGTCTTGTAAGATGCTGGGCTGCTCTTTTAGAGGGGTGAGTAGCATTGCTGGAGAAGGTATGATGGACCTGGCAGACAACTCAACAATCTGGCTTTGGCTAATAGGACGACAGTCCTGCCACTGAGGGGAGGGTACAGAGCACATCCCAGAGCACATCGCCACTTGGAGCTCTATCTGAAATCACCTATTCCCAATCATTTCTGTGAGGAATTTTTCCTTTCCCATCAGGCAGAAGCTGATGGAACCTCCTACCAGAAGTGATTTAGGATGCAGGTCACAGGAGTCCAGCATCACTAGAGAATGCATTATTCCCACCTGAGTCCCAGAGTCATCTCTGTGACCCAAAGCAATGAAAGCCCAGATCCCGCTGGAATGGGGGAGAGAGCCCAGTGTGCTGGTCCAAGACCTGTGGGTGGTGATGCATATATTGCCAGGGCAAGCATTTACAGCAGAATCCAAGATTATCCCAAACAAGGCTTGTGCCCAAAAACTGGTATTAGGTAGAGGTCAGGGCTGACAGGTAAACAACTTTGGTAACTACCACTTACCTACAAGCTCTGTCCAGAGCTCTTGGCTGCTAACAAGCTCTGCGGGACCAGCTCCAGCATGTAGCACTCAGAGGATGATGCTTGTGGGTGCAAGTTCTTGGAGGTGAAGTTCCCCATGCCCCAAACACAGGTGGCAGCCAAGGCCTGGGGATAATCTGTGCTGTGTTTACACGGCTGGCTAGATGATGCCACCACTTTCAGCGGGCTCATTTCACTGCTCCCCAGAAGTGGGTCTGTCTCATGAGTGGCAATGGATTTTCCTGACCATGGCCTGTTGTGCCACCAACCACTGGAGTGTGTGCCAACAGTCCACATAACTCCTCATGGCACAGGGTCTTATTCCTCAGAAGTAATGCCATAGACCGAAGAACCACAAGTCTAGCAGCAGCCACTGCCTAACAATTA
This sequence comes from Oriolus oriolus, assembly GCA_013400235.1. NCBI lineage: Eukaryota > Metazoa > Chordata > Aves > Passeriformes > Corvidae > Oriolus > Oriolus oriolus. Next base: position 163,326 of record VXBT01013580.1, read on the forward strand.
CACTGCCGTCTGGTGGCTACTTTAGGAGGAATTCCAGGAATTCACAGGAGGGCCCTGCCCTCTGCAGCAATTGATTACTGAGTGCATTTTACAAATCTGTTCTGCCAAGCTGTCTCTTGCTTTTCACCTTTTGTAATCAGCCACCTACCTCTGACAGTTGTAGGAGAGAAGCTGTAGAAGTTACTGTGGCCTCTCTCCTTCTGCAAGGAGCTCCTTCTCTAGCACTTGTAGTCTGCTTTCCTGCTCCTCCAGCATGGAGGCCTAAGAAAAAGCAAGGCACTAGACACTTTGCAAACCTGTAAAAATTCATGTTCTGATTTCCTTCCTAATGGCTCACAAGGAGAGGAGGCTGTGAGCTACACAGCGCTTTTGTTTCTTCTCAGTGATGGGTCCCCAAGGTTACGTTTCAACTGCCGTGGTGCAGAGCCCATTTTGCCAGGATGAGTTAGAGCTAGGCAGGAGAAATAGGGCTGTAAGCTTCTACACTGGTTTCTTTCAAGCTTTTTAGGCTGTTCTGAAAATATATTGTGCAATTTAGGAGACTGATGTGCTGAACTGAGCACAGGGCTTTCAGTTACCAATATAAAAATGATTCCCTAAGAACATTCATTCATCCTGCTTTCTCCAGCTGTTCCAGCAAGGGGTCCCACTGCTCACAGTGTGATTTGACTTTGCTTCCTTTGACCGCAGAGTCCTTGACTGAAGAGGAATTGTTGTGGTCTGCATTAGGCCGAACAGACTGACTGCTGGAGGGAATGAGAGGCACCAGCAAGCAGCCATACTTGGGTGTTGACTTACTTGAAATTTGGTCTATGCAGACATCACCTTTTTGTGCAACAAACGAGGCAAACTGTATAGAAACCTCTCCATCTGAGAGGGGTCTGTTTTCGCAGAAGAGCAGTGGAGCGGCTAAGGCAGTGCTGTCCGCTGTGTATCTGTGGCAGCTTGGCCCGGTAGTAGAGTCAGTTCACTGCGATGGGTCACAGTATGGGAGGGTGACTCTTGTCCCTGAAGCAACGTGATTCTGGCAAGCGTTAGGAGTTCAGAAGAGTCTCTCTATCAGAGAGTGACAGAAGTTCAGTGTTAGTGTCAAGCACTGGGCTTGTTTGATGTCGATATGAAGCTCCTGGGTCACAGTTAAAACATCTCACACAGTGTCACCACAGTACCAGCAGTTTCCATCATCAATAATGTCTTTTCTGGAGGTAGTCAAGGATGCAGCCATACCTCCTTGATTTCGACTCCTCAGACATTCCTATCATGCCCAGGAGGTTTTTCGCAGCTTCAGACCCCACAGCCATCGTAAAGTCCAGGTTCATCTCACTGAGCCCGATGCAGGCAGAGGCGGGGGCGGAGGCCGGGGCGCCCCGGGGAGGCGGGCAGCGGGGCGGTGCAGCCGGCCCGGCCCGCCCTGCCGGCGCCTCTGCTCAGCCGGCCCGGCCGCACGGAGCGGTAGNGGTCGGCCGTGGCGCTCCGGGGGCTGCTCTCGGCGTCGGGCGGGGGTCGGTCCCCGGGCAGCCCTTCCCCGGAGCTGGGACCAGGACCGGGACCAGGCGCTCCAGGGCGCCCCGAGGCGAAGGCCTGGGTGTAGCAGCGCCTCCTGCCCGCCCAGGGAGGCCTCACCCCGGGGCCGGGGGAACCCCAGAGCCAGAGCCCCGCTGGGTCCTGGCAGGACTGCCCGGAGAGGGCCGTCAGGCTCTGCCCGGAGCCCAGGCCGTCAGGAAAGGGCAGGTCCGTGGTCACGCGGGAAAGTCAGCCCGCGGTTGGTTGTCAGGATCTGGCCCGGCGAGGACAGCTGAGGCCAGACACAGCCCCGTGATCAGCAGGCAGGGCCGTGGTTCCTGGGGCGAGGGTGTTGCTGATGGAGACCGGCACTCCTGCAGCACTGCTGCGGCTGGTCCTGGGCCGAGCTGAAACACACTCAGGGGGAGCCCCAGGCTTGGCTGATTGGGACCATCAGGGCCCTGACAGCAGCCTACCCTCTCTGTCCTCATGCCTTAGAGAGGTACGGGCTCAGGAGGGACTTGCTGTAGAGTGATTTAATTGCTGTGCGGTTTCAGAGGGCTATTTAAGGGAGCAGATACGCAAGACAAGTCACTTGGAAGGGGATATGACATTAAAGGCTTGGGGATAGGGGTAGTCAGGTTGCCCATGGCTTAGGGGTAAAGGGGAAATGTCTGAACCACCACTGGAGGGTCCCCAGAGCCTGGGTTCACTCAGGAGCTGGGGCTCGAGCAAGGGTCAGTGATTGCCAGGTATCAGATGGTTTGAGGTCGAGCAAGTGCCTGGCAGGTTATGGACCCATATCCCATGCAAGGTCCCTGGCCCTGAGGGGTGCACAGGTGGGTGGCAGCAGTGACCTGCTGTGCAGCATGGAGTCAGCTGCTCTCACGAGTGTGCCAACCAGTGGCATGAAAGAGAAGCAGCAAGGTAAAAGAGGACAAGGGGGTAACAGTCTAATGCTGGAGGCAGCATCCTTATTCCCCAAACTGTCTTTTTGGTCCAGGACAGGTGCCTGGCTGACTGCAGCTAGCTGGGGGAATTCTGCATGGTTCCCTCTTGCCAGATCTCCTGTGCCTTCTGGTCGGGTTGCAGCTGCTGCAGAGACAGAAAGAAGGCTTTCTCCTCCTGCGTAGGGAAAGCTTATTTCTTCCTAGGAGCATAGCTAGTACGTGCTGGGAGGAGGATTCCCCAAACAGGCAGTCAGGAACGGCAGCTTGGGATGTTGAATGGGGAGCTATAAATCAGCAAGCTGCTAATTAAGACCACAGGAGGCTGGTGAGTTACTAAAGACCTGTATTACTCTTTTCAGAGCTCTAGACCATTAACAAGACCCCTGGGACCTACTCCAAGTACGTGACTCTCCAAGGACATCACCCTATTTTGGGCATGTTCTCAGAGTTGAAGTTCCCTGTGCCCTGGGGACATGTGGCAGCCAAGGCCTGGGGACCCTCGGAGGGACACCCTGTGCTGTGTTTGCATGGCTGGTTGGACAATGCCAACACCTTTGACAAGCTCATTCCACTGCTCCCCAGAGGTAGGTTTGGCTCGGGATCAGGATGGCTTGTGTTGTGTGGCAGGGCTGCACATCTGATACTCTTTCCCTTTCAGGTTGTTATTACGTGGCAATGGATTTTTCTGGCCATGGTTTGTCATCCCACCGACCTGCAGGCTGCCCCTACCATTTCCTAGATTACGTGACCGACGTGCGCCGGGTGGCAGCAGGTGGGTAGTTGAAGGAACCCTCGAGAGGGTGCTTGTGCAGGGGGTGCTGTATTGGTCCTGCTTGTTACAACAAGCAGGCAGCATTTACTGCCAGGAGAGGAATCTCAGTTTGATGTTAGCCAGTGCTTTGTGACTGAATAAGCGTTCCTCTTTCTCACTGTTTTGGGAAAGGAAGAGGCAGTAAGCCCCAGGTGTTTCTACAGTGTTTCTATACTAAAAAAACAGTAACGGTGAAACGGTGGATGCAACTAAATAGTTTTGCCAGACTGGATTTTTGTAAGCAGTCCAGTAATTTGGAAACTTCTGGTTCTCCCTGATGGCAGTTTGCTACTAGCTTTAGTATCATACAAAGAAATCTGAAAGTCAAAGTGTCTTGTATTCTTAATAACTCCTGATGTAACTGTCCATCTGTATACTTGGCCTGTGTGGTTTTACATCCCTCATTCAGTACACAAAAGAGCTTCTAGAAGCTCTCAGATGTTCCAGAGGGTAAACCCCATCTTCCAGGGAGGCATATTTCAGATGGGCAGCACGGATAAAGCTGTATTTTCCTATAAGCCTCCCAGAGTGCCCTAAAAATGGACTGAAGAGCCTGATGTGCTAAATGGTGCAGAAAGCTTTCACTTGGAATCATACTTCCTTCAGTGCAGCAGACCTGGCTCTGTGTCCTCACATGTCTTGCAGAATGCCCTGCAGCAGGATGCTCTGTCAAGGTTTCTCTCTTCCACCAGATGCTGCCCATTTAGGCTCCTCTGCTTCTTGCCAGTCTCATGTCTGGCAGTGAATGGGAATTTGCTGGAGTTTGTTTGAACTATGGAGAGAGCTTGAGAGCTGCATGACTTAACTGCCACAGAAATGAGGTGGTGAATGCTCTTTTTCTTTAAAACTGGCCTACTTAGCTGCTTAGTTTCTGGATTAAGAAGCAAATTAGGCAGTGCAAAAGCCCTCCTGGGAGAAAGGGCCCATGTCAGACGAGAAGCAGCAAGATGCTGCTGCTCTGGTTTCTAATGCAGCACTATCTGTTTTTGTCTGTTGCCATTTAGCCTTGCAGTGGAGACGGTTCACCCTGATGGGTCACAGTATGGGTAAGTGGCTCTAGTGCTTGTAAGCTGTGAGATTAATAGAAATCAGTGGATAATTAACTTCCAAGACATGCTGCTAGGAGCTGGGTTGGAATATTTATTACATTATGTCAAGTACCGGGTTCCTGCTTGAGTGATTCAAAAATCTGTGCCCTTGTTTGAAATGCTTCTGCTTTCAAGACCGTGTAGTACAGACGGCGGTAACTCTTCCTGTGCACATTTCCCCCACTCACAGGAGGGAACAGCAATTGGCAAAGAGGGGTGGTCTATGCAGGAGAATTCACAGCAGGCCTTTGTGCCTGGTCCCCACAAAGCCTGGGAACAGACAGCCCATTTGGTGGGCTATAAAGCTTGCTGAGGGGAACTGGACTCCAGGATCCATCCCTTCGAGCTTGGAGTATGATTTAGTTTTGCCACAATTTGGAGTTTGCTTCCCAGGGCTGCTCTGGTCACAGCTAACAGGATGTGCACACCAAGGCCTTTTAAACAGTAACTCCTCCTAGGCCTTTGCTGCCTGAGGGAGGTGGGAATGGCACACGATGGCCTTGGTCTCTGCCTGCATCCTGCGGGCTGGGAGAGCTCTCCTGTGTACTGGGGCTTTGTCCCATGGTACAATGCACATTTTTATTTCTGAGGCAGCTCCTGCTGTGGGAAAGGGGAATTTCTTTTACCAGGGGCTGTTCTGTGCATAACTGAGCACCCTTTTCTCCTTTGCAGGTGGGGCTGTGGCAGGAATGGTGAGTAAAGCATCATTTCTTCATGGGGTTTTGATTTCTGCAGCTGCAACAACAAATGGGAGAGGAATGAAGGGACAGACATGGATCTCAGGGGAGGAGAGGCCCTTCCCTGACCTCTCTCCCATGCAGCAGATTAAAGACATCACTCAGTGCTCAGCTTTTCATTCTCTTATTGTTTCATCTCTCCTCAGTTCTGTTTCCTTTATCCTGAGATGGTGGACAAGCTGATCCTACTGGAAAGTCTTGGCTTTCTCCTAGCTCCAGAGGTAAGATCTCATGTGTCCTTCCCTTCACTTTTTTAAAATAGAAAAATAGATGTTTCTTTTTCTTTCCCTCATTTGTTCAGAGAAAGCACTGATGTGACCACTTCCTGGCAGGTCACACAAGTCTCAGGGCTCTTCTTTTTGGCAGGCACTGATCCGCTCCTTGTTGCACGGACTGAAGTCCATTCTTAGGGTGGCCCTTGGGGCACACTTGGTAGAGCTCCACATCCTGCAGTCCCTTAGCACTGAAATTTACTTGTCTGTGCCAAGCCCTTGTACAAAGGAAACTGGCACCTCTGTCCAGGCAACTGCCAGCTGAGGTTATCTTTTTGCCAACAGCTTGTTGGGTGACCTGGGTACAAGATCGGTGGATTTCTTTTTCTGCTCCTGGCAGTTCATAAAGCTACATTCCCAACTTGCCATCATTGCTACCAGATGCTGGAGCTTTCATTGGCAGAAGGGGGACAGAAGCCCTAGGTCAGAGAGACAAAAGATACCAGACTTTGGAGGGTTGTCCTCAACTCAGAAGTGAGGTAGGAAGGATTAGAAAAGATTGCAAGGATAAAAAGTTAGTAAGTTCACTACAGCAGTGTTATGTTCCCTTTTTCCCAGAAATGGGCATTTTTAATAAGATACCCATAACTGGTACCAGTTCTGAGGGATGTTGAAGGGTGAAATTCCCTCTTCCACGCTCTGATACAGGGTAAAATCATTGAGAAGAGAAGGGTTACTCCTCTTCCCTGCCTCTCTGTGTTTCAGGACACTGAGGCATGGCTGAAATCTAAAAGGAGAGTGATTGACAGATTACTGAGTCTGGAGGCAAAGCAGCAAACCCCCAAGGCACGGAGCCCCGAAGCAGCATTGCAGAGGTGGGTTCCCATCCGTCCTCTTCATTTACTGCCTGCCCTCACCTTGACAGAGTTACAGCTGCACAAATGAGAAAGGAAAACTGTCCCTGCATTTCACCTTTCAAGTCCTCTGGAATCCCAGCAAGACCTTTTGGTTCTGTTGCCAGAAGCTGCTGCTTCTTCCTGCTCCTTTCTGGAGCAGCCTGAGAGCTCGCTGTCACCTTGTCATGCCATTTTTGCTTCGCTTCCTCCCTTTTTCCAGCAGCACAATCTCTCTGCCATGTCTCCCTCAGGCTTTTAGAAGCAAACAGCCATCTGACAGCAGAGGGTGGGGCAATCCTGCTGCAGCGAGGAGCAACTGAGACACCCGCTGGTAAGGGGCTGTGTGGTGCTGGGCCGCTGCTGGGTGCGGGAAGGGACTGGTGCCAACAGCCATTGTCTTCTGCAGGGTACAGGGTGCCCTAGCTACAAATTTACACAGCCCAAATGGGATCAATTAAGTCTGGAGGCAGAGTTCTCCATTCCCAGCAACTGAATTTGTTGCTCAAGTCCTAGAACAGCTAAAGAAAATAAATTTAAAAAAGGAGAAATCTGAATTAATCCTATTCATCCCAACTCAAAAAGTCTTAGGCAGACCCCAAAAGTGAGTTAAAACAGAACTTCTGCTCTTATGAAACATGAAAACCTTCTGGTTTGTTTTTTTTTCCAGGGCTGGTGTATAACAGAGACATGAGAGCCCGTACGGTGAGCACTGCTCTTCTGATGTGCCCCCTGCTACTTTGGAGCCCTAAGCTTGCAGAACACTCAGACAGAGGATGCTGGCTCACTGAGCCAGGCCCTACCTCCACCCAGCCACTTACTTTCTGCTTCCCTAATTCCCACATCTCCTTTAAATGCTGCTTTTAAAAGAGCCTGCACTTGATCATTGATTCAGCTTACAGAGTCACTGGAAAATGTTACCGCTTATTTTTTTTAGAAGTTCCTCTGCCCCAGGGCCTCCTGGCCACATTTTCCTGCTGTTGTAACTCTTCAGGCAGCAGATGGATGGATGCTTTCTGTCAGCTTCTTTGTCAGGTGACCTGAATAAGAAGGGGAGTGGAGCAAAGTCCTTAGGTTTGGTATTTTGATAGTTTCGTGCCACTTTTGGGCAAATAGGGCCTCTACCTGTGCTACTGCCAAGATATGGAAGCCAGGGTAACGTACTCTCTCCTTTTTAGTAAAAGGATTTTTAAAGCTTTTCTCTATGAGATCATTCCCATATGTGCTGCAGCCCAGCAGGCAATGTTGTTGGCAGCCCTGAAACACAGCTGGACAGAAGGAGCCTTTGCAGAGCCAGCTACTCCTTTGTGCAGCCTGGATGCTTGTCATATCCCAGCATGGAAGCTTTGGGGCCACAGCTACTTCAGCTTTCAGAGCTACTTGTGCAGGAGGGCTTGGGGACATCCTCTGCCCCCAGCTGCTGTCCCTGACCTTTGACACTTTCCCTGTCTTTGCACCCGCAGCAGAATCGAGAGTTCTTCACAGTGGAGCAGTGTGTGAAGCTCCTGCAGAAGATCCAGGACCGTGTTCTCATCATTGTGTGAGTGAGGCACAAGCCAAAACAACCCTTGCTGTCTCCCTCAGTGGAAGGAATGAAGGCTAGGAAGGAGTCCTTCCACTACCCCTTCCTCTAGACCAGTCATCCAGACCTTTGGCCAGTTGGCGTAACAGCACAGCCTCACATGTGAGAAGGTATTTCCCAGTTCTCCACCACTGCCCTAGGCTGGGCAGGCTCCTAGAGAAGGCAGAGAGCAACTGGAACATCCTCCCAGCCTGGCACTCTACTTTCTGGCTGGGACTCCCTAGTGCAAGGCTGACTGAGGAAATGCTAATCCTGCCCCATCTTCCCCATGCTCCTGGCTTCACAATCCCATCTCACAACCTTCCGTTCCTTGGTGCTACAGCAAGGGGCCATCCCGGCAAATATGTGACCCTCCACAGCACCACACCGACTTGCTGTCCTCCTGACCTGACTGTACACCAGTCAGCAACCCAGCCTGCCCCCTTCTCCACACACCAAAACCTCTTGCCTGAGTGAACAGGTGAAACTATGGCAGTCTCCATCTCCTTCAGCTGCTCCTGGAGCCCCTGGCCTGACTGAGCTCCTGCAAGCTCTCCTGTGGCACCCTGGGGCAAGAAGTTCTGGGGACATGGCCAGTGGCTTGCATAGAGCCCCACAAGCTGTTAAGCTGTCTGGGTGCATAGCTTGTTCTGTGAGTCATCCTCTGCATTTTTCCCATCTCCTTGGAGGGCAAGGTGTGCAGGGCTCTGGCTACCTTGGCTAGTGGGGTGCTGTTAAAAGATTGTCTAGAAAACAAGAGGAAGTGCTAGCAGTTGAGAAAAGAGGTGCAGTTTTGGCTTGCCTGGTCTATTTTAGTATTGTAAGAGGTTAAGGTTATTCCTGCTTGTCCAGAAATGTAACATTGTGATGAGGTAAGTCCTCTGGGCCATGGAGATGCCTTTGAGCCTGGGAGGTCTTCTTGTCTCATCACCAGCACAGTAGGAGACAGCATAATCTTAGCTCTGCAGGCAATCTAACACTGACTTCTCCAGGACAACTGCCCTGGTACCTCCCTCTCTGAGCAGGGCATACCCTGTTTAAATAAGCAGCAAGGAGAGGCAGAAGGGACTGAGAGGAGATGTGGAAACTCTAAGGTAAAAGTTAAGAGCAGAAGGCAGAATGGGGGCAGGGAATGATGTTCTCAGACCAGTTACAGAGCCAGCCCTGGGAGGACAATATTTAGCCAGTCTCCACTCTGATACTACTAGGCAGTCACCCAAGGTTTTAGAGATAGTTTGATGGAAAATAGCTGCTTAGCCAAGCTGTGCAGAGCACTCTGACTACCATGTATGACCCTGTCACCCTGCTGTTTATGAGCAGCCTGGAAAGAACAGTTGGGACTGTCACCCCGCTGTCTTGGGGACACTGCTTCTGCCCAGGATAGCCACAAAGACAAATGGAGGCACACTGAGTGCTGTACTGAGCCTTGCTGTTGTTTTTCAGATCACAGGATGGGCTCTTGGTACCACACAACCTACCCAGCAGAAATCACTTTGTGAAAGCCCTGCAGGAGGCATTCGAGTCTACCCTCAAAGAGGTGAGAGCAAACTTCATCCCTGCATCTCTATTTGCCACCAGTGTGGGAGCAGCAGCTGGGAAGCAGCTGATCTTGGTGGACACCCTCCACTAGGTGATTTGTCCTGAAGAGCACAGCCCTCACACCAGGGGCGGGGGGAGGGGGGGGGAAGACAACTTTGTCCCTGCTGCCAAAGTCCCGAGTTAGTACTGCCCTCTGGACCCAGCTCTTCCCCAGTCCTCCCATTTCTGTCCTGCCTCACTTGCCCTGCCCCTTCCCCTAAGTGTCACACAGCAAGCAATGTGTGCCTGAGGGAACACTTTCCTGGTCCACATCTTGAGTCCTTCTCCTCCAGCACATCCAGATAGTAGAGGTGCCTGGGAGTCATTTTGTGCACCTGAATGAGCCCGAGGTGGTATCTGGGATCATCAGCAACTTCCTGACAGCACAGAACACCAGGGCCAGACTCTAGGAAGCCCTCATAGCTGCAGCAGTCCAGAAGAACTGGGAGCTAACAAGCAAGCTCCAGAATTGTCACCATTCCTACCTTGGATCCAACATCAGATCGTGATACTCTTTCCTACGCTTAACTCGCTGCAGGGTGGAAGCAGGTTTGCCAGGGATTCTCTGAAGGAGAGCTGAGCAAAGTATCTCATTTGCCAAAGGGAGAAGGAATCCTTGCTCTACTTCCAGCTCTGTGAGTACAGGGATAGAGGCCCAAAGTGGCCTTCCCCTTGGCTTATTCCAAACTTGCACCCTGAAATGGAACAGAACAGAGGCAGAGGCATCCTCTGTGACAGCGGCAGCACCAGCTTTGGCACTGCGAGAGAGGTGGCTCATCTTGCCTCCTCCCTGAGGATGGTGTGGACAGGCTGCTCCCAGGATTTAACCTGCTGGAAGTTCTGCTTCTGTGCTTACTTCCATAGATGCCTGAGCTCAGAGGGCCTCAGTGTCTCTGTTCTACTATGAGGGCTACTGGTTTTTTCAGAATCAGCTTAAGTAAGAGCTCACCTGTGCAGAGAAGGCCATTTTAATGAATGCTAGAGAATGTCCCATATCCCCTAGCTGGAGCAGGTGTGAGAACTACAAATTATGGAAAAGTTGGTAGAGATTATTTCTGTCCTAAATAAAGATTAATGTCCTAATGTTAAGTCTGTCTTCTTGACTCTACAGGAGAACAAACCTCCTTTCTCTTTCAGGCCACTCACCCAAGCAGCTAAAATGCATCTTGGGAGGCAGCAATTTTTACACACTGTCTGCCTTAGGTAGGCTACATTAAGGATCTGCCTCCTAGTTAAATTGATGCACAAAGCCCACTGAAGCAGGCAGGCCCATCACCTCCGCAAGCAATGCAAACTGGATCTGCAGTGAGTTTTTAAGGAGAGGGTAAATCCATTTTATCTCAGCTCTCCAGAATTTATCACCACTTCCACCTTACATTCATGGTCACATCTCTAGTGAGGCTGCAGGTAGTAAAATAAATGTGTAAAAGCCTGGGGCTGGGTAGGTTACTTGGATCACACAGCTACCACTATGTCCAAAGCTGCACAAATGCTATAGGAGCAGTACAAAAGCATTGCCCCACACCTAAATGTGCCTGCTGCCATCCTTACCTGCCTTCTGTGGTCTGGGGACAGGTTAAGTGGAAACAGGCTGTGGAAAGTCTGGTTTCTCCTTCCAAACCAGGCTGCTCAAAGTGGCATTTGATTTTGCAACAGTGCTGGGTATCAGGAATTTCCCATGGCCTAGACATGCTGCAGAGCTCCATGCACAACTGGATGACTAGGCACTGCAACACTTGGCTGAGAGGGAGCTGCCAAGGAAGGAAATCACCAAGAGAAGGAGCAGGGCTCTTTACCAAACCACTGATCTTTCCTTGTGACAGCAGGTCTGGGAACTTCGCAGTTAGGCTTCTCCTAAAGTCACTTCCCTCCTCTTTCCTTCAATAAAATGTGCAAAGGAGCAGCAGGTTACAAGCCATGATTTTTACCACCACCCCAGCACACAAGAAGCTGTACAGGAGACCGGGGGGAGAGAAAAGCATTCCCATGTTCTGAAAACAGTAGCAGCAGTTTATTTACAGTTCTTCAGCCATTCCCTGCCCCTGCAGAGGCTGTGCTAGGTCAGTCCCAGTTCTCACCAAGCTTTAGGAGGTGTGTTATCGGGTAGCAGGGAGATACAGGTTGTCACAGGATGTGGCTCAGCCCCTTGACCTGAGCACCCCGAGAAGTGGTGCCTCAGGGACAAATGACAGAAGAGCAGGAGGATACTGGTGCAAGTAAAGGGAACTCCCCTCCAGCAGCAGCTGCTGGGATCACCCATTTTAGATCCAGGGGTAGAGGCAACCCAAAGCTGCCTCAGTTCCTTAAAATCCTTTGGCAAATGGAGTCAGTAGGCATCTCTCCTACCCTCTCCAGCACAGGCACCTGAGGAACAGCTCAGCACAACCTAGTATGGCCGAAACTTGCGCTGGGCTCGCATCAGTGCGATCCTCTGCTTGTCCTCCTCAAATTTCTTCCTCAACTGGGCAATGTCTAAAACATGGAGAAAGAGAAAGAACAGGTCACACGGGAGCAGCAGATCTCCCTCTCCTGGGAGCTTCGCTTCCACACACCAGGAGGGGCTCAGTCCCAACAGCCACAAACACACACTTCCCAGAGCGGGTCGTTTTACACCTGGGCTGAGTGCCAAGCTGCACGGCTCCAGCCGTTCATCTTCGGCGGTGCTGCAGCTCCCTCTTGGGGAGGAATCTGGCCAGTTTCCCCCTTCAATCGCTGCCTTTGTGCAGACTGAATAAGCATCTCTTGGAAAACCAGGACCTGCACACCCTCCCACAAAATATTCCAGCAGCCCTTGCTAGGACAAGTGGTAGCAAGAGGCCTTCCAAGAGCTGGCAAGGCCATTCGGACCCAGCCAGCCAGCTGTCTACTGGCAGCTGGATGTGGCCTCCACTGAAGGCAGAAGGATGCTCTTTGGGCCACAGTGTGAGAGAGGAGAGACATAGGCAGGGGTAGGAGGAGATTTGCACACTCACGCTCTCTCTTGCTCTCGCGATGCTGCCAGGCATAGAAATTGAGCAGCTCTTTTCGGGCCCTTTTCTGTTTCTCCTTCTCCAGCACCCGCAGGTTGGCAGCCTCTGTCCGGGGCAGGCCAGGCTTCCGGCCCTTCCGCGTCACCTTCACCCAGCCCTCCTCATCCGGAACACCCTCCTCCTTGGCTGCTTTGGCTTCTTCCTGTAAAGACAGCACGGTGAGGCAGCCCAGTGCACATGCACAGCCTGATGCACAGTTCCCCCACAGCCCTCCCTTAAACACAGGCCAAGTTACAGCTCCTGCTTCCACACAAGATTTAAAGGAAGGCATGGGATCAGGGCTGCAGGCATTCAGCTCTCAATCACAACACTGCACGCCAGCCAGGAACCAATTCATTTGTGGATATCTACTGTAAGCCCTGGGGGAAGGGTCAGGTGCTGCAGACCAAACCCGGGCCTGACTGCCCACCAGCAACTGGGAGTAAAAAACCTCTGCCAAACAGAGGGACCCTCAGCCCTTTCCACTATGGCCAGAGCACTGAGAAATCTTTCTTCTTTCCCTCTCCCCCAAGAAAACTGCTTAGCTGGGTTCCCTCCCTAGCCTGGCCTCACCTCTGCCATCTTTTTATCATAGTCTTGCATGTAGGCATCCACCTCAGCCTTCAGCTCCTTTGGATCCACGATGGAGGCCTCATAGCTGGCAATCCACTCTGAGACAGAGAGGGCACAAGTCAGCAGCAGCTACTGTTAGAAGCAGGCTAGTCTGGTGTTTTTGGGCAGCTCTAGAGTGAATTCTAGAGTGGCGGAAGGACACACCATTCCCATTTGTGTTAAGCTTCCCCCCTGCTACAGCTCAAACCGACTTGCGCCTGCGAGCATAACCCAAACGTGATGGGAAGAGTTTGCAACTTTCCCAGGCAGAAGTGGGCCTGCCTTAAGCCCAAGGGGCACAACGTTCAGGGCTGTGTTTCTGTCAAGGGGTTATATGTGAAGTGCTGTCATCCTGACAGACAACTGGTGCCTGTTGCATGAGTCTGGTCTCCATTTTGAGGACAAGATGCAGACAGTATCTCTGAATCTATGCAATACTGAAAAAATGTCAGGAAAAAGCACCCTTCCAAGTGACCCCATTCTGCTATAGGGTCACTGGACCAGACTTCAATACCTGCTTCAATAAGATTGCTACCCCATGAATAATAAAAGCACACAAAACACTGAACATCCCCCAGCTTAGAACAAAATGCAACATGCAGGGTAGGATTCAGCAAACGATCACAGTTCTTCCCTAGCATTAGCCAGAGGAAAGATAGCTAGAGCTGACATACTGCTAATGCCGGTTTTCACAGGGTGGCTCTCTGTTGATATTAGCAAGGGACCTTCCTGTGATAGAGCCTTGGCTGCCTGGACACCTGCTGGTTTCCTGAACACCACGTATGCTACCTGAAATCCCTAAAAGAAAGAAACACCCAGGTGAGTCAGATATGTCAGGGAAATTGGCGATGGAGCAAGGAACTGCAGTACAAATAACTTAAAAAACTAAAATCTTAAAAAAAAAAAAAAAAAAAAAAAAATCAAACCACAAGTGGCAGTAGGATAGCAAAAAAAGACAGTGTAAACTTAAGTAAGTAATCATGTCACCCAATGCCCCATACGGTTTCCTGTGCCTCATGCTCTGAAGAGAACCATTCAGTACTTGCCATCTTTTCCCACTAAAGCATCAGTATTCCTCTCCCCCACGAGCTTTACCTTTACAGTTTTGTGGTCGAAGAATTTGGACGTCAATTTATCTTTTTTCTCTCCTGGCCCTGGCTTGTCACAGATGTCCACAGACTGCACATGCCCGCAGCGAGAGAACAGCCTAGACAGAGAGTCCTTGACACGGACAGTAAGAGAGAACACGCGGTACAGCAAAGCAGGAGCGATGCCTCCCACACACAGCCTGCAGAGG
>VXBT01013580.1:178015-195744 GCA_013400235.1 Oriolus oriolus
GGTGCCCCGCGCTGCCCCTCACCCGTGTACCCCGCCGGCGCCGCTCCCGGTGCCCCGCGCTGCCCCTCACCCGTGTACCCCGCTGGCGCCGCTCCCGGTGCCCCGCGCTGCCCCTCACCCGTGTACCCCGCCGGCCCCGCTCCCGCCGCACGCCCCGTGCCGGCCGCCATCTTCTCTGTGCGCGGCAGCGCGGGGGCCGCCGGGAGCTGTAGTTCCCCGGGCGCGGCGCGGGGCTGGTAATGGCGGCGGCGGGTGGACTAGCCCTGGAGTTGAATTTATGTTTTTGTAAAAACAGTGTAAAACTCGGGCACTGTCCTTAATCTGAGAGAGGCAAATAAATCTTAAAGAGATGTAGAAACGTTCAAAGACAATTGTTTTTAAAGACTCTTGTTAATTAAAAAAAAACCTCAAAAAAACCTTTACAGAGGAACTTGTAATGGAAGACAGGACCATTCAAAATACTGAAGCAAGACTAATGTACGAGGTGATAAAGTATGACATGATATGGAGAGTTAACCCAACCAAATATCAAGTTAATGAACATTATAGGAAGGTACATGCAAAAGCCACGAAAATATACCAAACTTGCACATTGTGGCATCACTTCAGAAGTCCTCACATTCTTGAAATTAAAAAAAACCCAAAACAAACAAAAGAAACACCGTTACAAATCACCTACCACCTGACCTGACCAGCCATTTAATTTAATGTCTAAATTAATGCACATTAATTTAGAGTGCAGGCAATTAGTATCTCATATACAAGTTCATAATTTCTACCACTCCAGAAAAAAAGAGCAACACAAAAATATAACCATGTTGCATGAGGATGAACGTAGACAGATGTGAGGTCAGAAGGTGGTAGGTACGAAACTGTGATTAGCATGACAATTGCAGGATGTCCAGGAGAAACTGGAGAACCAAGGTGAACTACCTGAAAAGGACTGGGAATAACAGTTACTCCTGTTTCAGTGCCCAACAGAAGAAGCCATGCAATGGTGCATTAAAGAGCTGACCAAGATCAGAATACCAATATACACCAAGACGTTGCTGTAAGACAAGTCATGGAGTAGTGTTTGGACAACCACTTAATTCACCAGTTTATAAAAAATAAGAATATACTGCCATAGATCACAGAGCTATGGAACAGAGCAGTCAGTAGTTTTTCCAAGGAAGTATGTCAATGTCATCATAAAACTCTCAGACAATCTCAACATAACGCAGAGTTTAACAGTAAGTTAAAATGCATCTTGTTATTTGGCTTTTCAAATGGACATGAATCTATTAATTTTAAAAAATCCTTGAGTCTCCCCAGTCTTTCAGAAGAGGCAAGAGATGCACTCACAATGCATGTTCACATTTAAACAGCCTTCTGTCTAGCTGATAATGAAAGTACCCCATTTCACCTAGTACAGGTACCCTGATTTCAAAGCTGGTTTTGTTATAAAATTACTTTTTCAACAACTAGGCTGTCAGTAACAAAGGCTGCTTTTTTTTTTTTCTGTGAAGAGAACTGGAATTAGATGGACAAATGGCTCCAATTTAGTAACAAAAGTCAGCTGCTGATTTCTGTGATACATATTAAAAGGTGAATGAGTAACAATTCTTTCACCCCATGCTCCTCTTGCTCTTCATCACATTATCAGTTTTGAAATTTCTACGTTCACCTAGAAAGCACGATTGACTCAATGCTGGAACGCCACCACTTATCTTTAGCTGCTTCACAGCATCTAAAAAGCCTTAGAATCCACTCTCTGTATAACAAACGTTTATTCAGAAACAGGTAATACATTATCTTCTCCAACCCCTAATGTTTCCTCCGCCTCCCCCCCTTTTTTTAATACAAACACAGGTATTTGGTGGGCAGTCTAAAAAAGGAGAACAATAGCTGTCTTAGGTCCCCTCCCCTACAAACATCTGCTGTTCACATGAAGCACCCTACCAAATCATGGTGTCACTGGCCTTCAAACCAAAGAGAGTACCCCAGAAAAACAAGTCCTGCCAAGTCCTTATTATTTCTATGGCTAAAAGGGATACAGTGAGATAGAGGAATGGTCTGCACGAGCTAGATAAAGGAAAGAGGTCATACAGAACAAGAAAGCAAAAGAAACGTAGGGTTGTCCAAGAAACGGAATCTGGACTTCCAGGAGCTACTCAGCAGAGTTGAACAGAATGGATTAGGTTAGTCTCCCAGCTAGTAGGATCAAGTTCAAACCCCAACCAGATTCTGGAAGTTGCTCTCAGCTTTCCCCTCTTAGAATACAATTTGAACAAACACAAACGAGTGGAGCTCCTGGGACTTTCAACATCCAACGCGCCAACGCCGTACAAACAATGGGAAGTACTGGGAGTGCCACCTAGTGGCCTGTCACACACACTCGCTGGCCCACACCACGTCCTCGCCGCCCTGCACGGGACTTGACGCTCCTCTCCCGTGTTCCTTACACAGTGCTAACTGCCCTCTGCTCCTAAACCTCTCCGTGAAGCCATACACTGCAGCAATCATCCTCCAAATCCAGGCACGCCAGCAGCATACCGGCACAGCAGCCAAACACTGCCCAAATAGCATCTCTCAAAGAAATGAGTTCTCAGACACAAGACTTTGTGTGTATTAGGATCTGAAAACGGTCCCAGGTCCTTCCTTTTTATAGGAGACTGGGTGATTTAGAAGGTAAGAAAGAAACTCATGTCTGTGCATCACCAGGAGGAGGAAACATAGTCTAATGGGAGTCAAACAGCTGGGCTTCTTCTAGCTCTGAACACAACTGGTTCTTAACTTTTCTGTCCAGAAAGAGGAGAGCAACTGAGCAAATATATTCATTGTACAAATGCCAGAACAACCCTCCAGCACTACCAGAGCTGAAACATCCCTGCCCATAGCACAGTGGCTGGTGCACTTGTGCACGTGGCCTTCCTGCCTGATGTCACCGCTGGCACACACAGCAGGCAGCTCAGCTTTTCCCACTTCTTCTCAATGTCACAGCTGCTGAGCAGGGAAGTGTCCAACAGCCAGAAGGAAGAGGTATGCTACCAAATGCATACAAGTCCTTTCTGTACAGAGCCCAACCTGACTTTGCACCCAGCGCAGCAACTTCAGAAACAATGTGGTGCTCTTGCCTGTGGACAATCAATGGGATGCACCTTTTAGTTAAAGGTCAGTCAGAAGAAAAGAGAAGGAGATCACCACTCCTTCCCTCAGAGTCTATGTGCACTTTTAATGGCCACTGGGGGCTTTGGAGTAAAGGATGGAGTTACATGGTATATGCTTGGTAATACATTACTGGCAGAAGGGGGAGGTTATTCTCTCGGGAAAAAAAATCATGGAAGAAAACCCCAACTATGAAAACAGAAAGTACACACACAAGAGGAAACACTATTGTACAGTAAGGTAGCGATCATAGAAAACAAAAAATTTCAGGATAGGCAAATGCAAATAACATCTGCACTCCTGCACTTTCCTCATCCCCCAACTTATATGAGTTTTCCAGTCCACTGCTTGCTCCCCCCTCTCAGAGTTTAATTTTGAATTCTGTGGGCTGCACAGAGGCAGAGACCCCTGAGGATTTGAAGAGTGCCTTCAAGATAGTGTCAGGGTCCACTTCAGCTGGGGGATTTGAGGAGGCGCTTGCACTTGGCCGGCGTGGTTCCCCTTCCTTCTTCACTGAAGGGGTATCACTCAATCGGCTGGAGGATTAAAAAAAAAAAAATTTAAAAAGGCAAGTATTTAACCTCTCTTTACGATAAATAAATTTTAGCACTGTCTGCATTTACTGTTATCAGTGTTGCCGCCTTACCAATATTAGAGATAAAGGTTTTAAATACGCTTTTCTCACAAGAAAACCTCCTCATCTCAGATTGTTTTTGAGCCTCAGGGCTGAGAACACTATGTAGTCAAGCTACAGTGCACTCCACTCAACATACTGTGCCACAGAAGGGGAGAGAAAGAAAATTCACGGGACAACAATTCTCAAAATAGAACCTGCAAGAGCATTTGGTTCTTTTCCCCACTGAAGGACACTTACAGCAATATAGGCTGGTCTGAGGTGATGACATTCCCATTCATATGAAGATTGCATTTCATTGGTTGACCTAAATAAAACCAAAACACAAAATTCATTCTATCAGAACTGGGGTAAGGCAAGATCCTTGAAACATCACACAACAGTGCAAGCAATAAGAGTTCAACATGCTGGGGAAACATGAGGAAGAACAGCTGATGAATCTTTTGTTGCAACATCAGAGCAACAGAAGAGCCACTGAAACACTCGGTGCAATATGAAGGATCACACTAATTAACAAGTTACACAGAAGTATGAAGCCCTTAGCAGGGACACAAGAGGATCTCCCATTCTTAGCTGCCTGCTCCTCATCTAACAGCCATAACGTGTCCCTCAGTCTAAAGAAAGAAAAAGCACCTATTTCCAGCTAAAAATTAACAATTCAACACTAATTTCAGTTTAACATGGTTAAAAAATAAAACAGCATTGTTGAAAGTTTATGGAGAATCTGATACTGTTTTACAAGTCCAATTCAAAACGTCTCTGATTACACCCTGAAACTATTGCAAACGCTAGTTGTACTTGTACTTTGCAAGCAGTTCTGTAAGCAGGTAAAGCCTTCCTAAGGACTATCTGTCCAGCTCCTGGTACCAAATTAGAAACAAAAGAAATTACATTTGGAAGTTAGACCAGGAGACTCATCAGGACCCTGCCTCCAGCTCTGAACCTTCTTTTTCTAGGAAAACATGGGTTGGTTTTCTTATTACATTTAAATAAACTGTGCATATATTCAGCTAGTTACACAGCAGTTATGAACTCTTAGGAGCTCTTGAACTGATTTTCTGGTCTTTCTCTCTTGCTAGCATATTAGTATCTAAGACATTTTTAAACCTTCCACCCAAGTGGAAAAGTCATTGTTGATTTATTTATCCTAAGTGCAACTCTGGCATCAAACTTACCATCTAAGCACCTGTTGTTGTATTTCTTATATGCTGTGATAGCATCTTCTTTCTTCACAAATACTACCTCAGCCACTCCAGGGTGCACCAGCCGGGCTCGCTTCAGAGCACCACACACACAGAATAACTCCTGAGGGCAGAGAGTCAGTCATGACCATGGTCACATCAAAGGCACTGCATGAGAAGGCTTTACTTGCTTCATCATGATAGCATAGGGTTAAAATGTTTCTAAAAATCGCGGTAATTAAAACAGGCCTTGGGAATGGGAGTGGGCATTGTCTTTGCTAAAATCATGTGAACCTGCACCTGTGTACCTACCTGTACGGTAGATGATAAAGTTAAATGTGATGATTGCTTAGTAATTAAATATAATTTTAAAAAAATTGTTTAATTGCAACAAGAATCATGAGAAAGGAACAACAAACATGAGAAATGTTGTGAGGAGAGGGCTTAAAGCTCATACTCAGGTGAAAACAATAGAACAATATAAAGTTAATGATTAACATATGATTATACAACAGTTATGTAAGGAAAGGGTATAAAAATGTATCCATCTCGAATCCATGTTGGAATCAGATTTGGGTCTGTACCCCGATTCCCAGAGCTCTCCAATAAAAGCACCTGCATATAATCATACAGTGATTACGTGTTTCTACACTAACAATCACACCACCCATTCCGCTTATTAAATACCTGATAGGATCTGGACGCTCATCTTACTGTGTTTGTTATGGTGTAAGTACTTGGCACTAGTAATAGAGACTACACGAGCAGAGACGTTCAGGGCCAGTACCCAGTAGTGCTTTTCACACAGGAAGACCAGATTCACTCTCAGCCTGGTGAGAATGGAAGTCCCTAGATAATTTGGACGGGGGCGTAAGTTTGGGTAGAAGCATCATTTGGCATGAACTATTCTTCTGTGACATCAGGTATCTCAAAATACTCCGTGGGATTTTGTCCCATTTCCTTAACCACACTTCTTTTTAAAAAAAAAAAAAAAGTAAACAAACCCCAAACAATCACGAACCCTTGAAGTTTTTGCAAGGACAGTAAACCCACATCACACCCCTCTTCAATGCATTCTCCATAGATCAAGTGATTTATCAAAAGACATAGGATAAGGAAAGGAAGTGTCATTCATGCACAGTCTGGCAGTAAGCAACACTCACAACAATATCTTCCTCTGTGACTCGAGGATGCAGATTATTTACGGTCATCTTTGTGCCTTCCAAAGGACTGAATGCCAGCTGCCAACAGAAACAAATGCATCACATGAGAAAGGTCAGAAATACAGCACACAATACAGCACAGCAGAGAAAGTAATAAAAAGTCACTAAGGGTATGTCTGTACATACACACAAACGAGAGAGCTACAGCTAGTAATGGGAAGTATCAATATTTACTAAAGCCCAGCTCATCTGATGGCAAAAAGGAGCTCCTTTTCCATGCTAGTTTCTCTCTGAAGTAACTTTTCACTCTTATTCCCAAGAATAACACTAACTTAATCTGCATACACAGTACTCTTGATAGCATAGAGTTAAAATGTTTCTAAATCGTAGTAGCCAGAGTAGGCCCCGAGAGCAAGATGAACATTCTGTTCAGGCAAGCCTGAACCTGTGTACCCGCTTAGATGATAAGGGGCAAGCCTAAACTTGTGTAAAAGACTAAGATAGATGAGTTAATTGTGTAGCTGCACCTGGGAAAGAGGGGCTGAAACTTATGCTTTAGTGGAAACAACAATGAATAGATGATTATTTAGGGGGGGTCTTGAGAATCATGCTTGGATAAATGATTAATATAATGATGTAATAAGAAGGGTATATAATGTGGGCATCTGAAATCCATGAGCTGGGGATTGATTTGGGTTTGTACCCCTCTCCCTCGGCGCCTCAATAAAGCACCTGGCATATAACCTGTCCGTGGTTATGTGTTCCTACGCTAACAAACACACATAGGAACACCTGGTGGGTTACTTGTACCCAACATCAGGCAGTCTGGCAAAGCAATTCCAGGCAGGCTATCTACAAATTGCCTGGGAGGTCTCAAGTGTACAGCAAGAAGCTGTATTTGGAAGAACTCTTTTTTCTCCTTGCTAGCTGGAGTGGACACACAACATACAACATATCAAATAGTGTTAAAACACTACTCCTAGGGACATGAAAGCCACCAAGGAGTGTCCACACAACTGCCACCTCCCTATAATATGGATTCCTTCAGGACCATGTGCAGGGAAAGGATGTTTAAACACGTTTCAAATTCTTGGGACACGGACTGCAGTTATCAGAATAACCTTGATGATGTCCCAGAAGTAATGGTGAAAGGCAGGCAGAAATGAGCTGCTCACATGTCTGATGAATAGCAAGTTTCAGATGTTTCAGAGACTTCAGAGCATTTTCCCCTTCCCTGAGCTCACCTCAACAGGTGCTGGCTCTTTTGGAGGCTCTTCCTTTGTCACTAAGGTCCGGGACATGTTTGTCAAGGCCTTTGTCCGCATAGGAGCGGGAGGTGCAGGTGGAGCTGTGTATGTATCGTTCTGGACCACTTTAGTCAGGGGAACAGTCTTGGACAGAGAGAATTTATTGTTGCTCAGACCAGTCTACAGGAAGAAAAGAGAAAGTATCTCAGAGCTGCAGCCTACAAAAGCCATCACTCTTCTTCAAGCAACCAACACCATATTACTAGTATGCACTAAGAACTGCATGTCCATCCCACTGTCAAAACCACTACAGCGCTGGAGACTTTCAAAAGGCTCTGGGAAAAAAACTCAGCGAAAGCTTCTAGGCATAAACATAAAAAGGTATGTTTAACCAGAAACAGCACTTCCCTCATAAGCACTTTTTGGTTTCATACTTTTCTTAAATGAACTTTAACAATGTGATCTGAATTTGAAAAGCTCCTTTCATCCGAAGATTTTCAAGTACTTTACAAAGTGTTCACAAAGATTGCTCATTAACAGTAAGATTGAGAAGCCCCAGTACAAAGAGCAGTAATTCCTCAGAAACACCAAGCTAGGGTACACAAAGACATGGAAGTAACCTTTGTAGCTGGAAATACCTGAGTTTAAAGCTGGACTAGAACTTGTGCTTGGAAGCTGCTGTGAACACTGGGAAGAACAAATTTACTCCTGAAAAAAACCCTCAAAAAACCCTCATAAGATTATGTGAGAATCACAAATGGCCAGAAGCTCTACTCTGAATACCCACATGAGGAAATAAACTCCGGGGCTAACCACTGTACTACAGTGCCTGTGTGATGGTAAAACCACATGAATTTGCTTTTCCAGAACCAGAGTATAACTTAGCATAAACCTGTGTCCAACTCTCATGTCTGAAACAAAGGCTAACTTCAAAGACACATTAGGTTGGCTAAGGGCCTTATCCAGCCAAGCACTGAATATTCAAGAATGACGACTGCACAACCTCTCAGGGTCCCTGTGCCAGATGCTGATCAATACCATGAGAATTTCATCAACTAGAATTTCTTCTGCTGCAGTAAATTTATCGGTTTGTCTTCTCCATGGTCACTCCTGAAAAAGACCTGGGTTTTGCCTTTTCCATGACCAGACAGTGAGAGTGGACAGACCTCACTACAGCCTTCTCAGCCTGGAGACACTGCTCTCTCACCCTCTCCTCACACATAATATGCTGCAGCCCTCTGACCACCCTGTTGTACTGGCTCCAGTCATGTCTTTCTTGTATCACAGAGCCCCAAGATAGGCACAGAATTCCAGATGCATTCTCAAAATGTCACACAGGAATAATTATCTTCCTTGATTTGCTGGCTATTCACTATATCTACAGCTGGCCTTTGTTGCTGGAAGGATGCCCTACTTGCTCATTCTTAGCAGATCACACAGTAGGACCCCCAGGCTCTTTCCTACAAAGCAGCTTTCTACCCAGTCAGTTCTCAGTTTAAGGTGCCGAGGGTCACCCCATGCCAAAAGCAGGACCTTATATTCGCCTGTACTGAAAGTCCATCTTCTCCAGAGCAACTGTCTTCCCCAGCAAGATGCCTGCTAAGATTTTTGCATAGCAAGAGATTTCCCACTTTGATGCCCAGTCTCCAGAAGCAGCAGAAAGCTTCCCTTGCTGGTTCACTCAAACAGCAACAAGACAGGTTCAATGCACTTCCTCAACAAGAAGAAAGTCGAGAGCCTGGATGCAGCAACCTGTCAGCAGGGCAGAAAGCACACATTCTGGCTGCTAAGAGCCCATAAAACCAGTTACCCCAAAAGAACTCGGTTCCAAAAATAACAGTAGAAGTATTAGCACAAAGGAAGGGTGGGGTGAAGAGCAAATATTTGAGGAGAAAATATCATTTACAGGCTTTAAAAGAATGTAAGCCCTGTAAAGACACAGCCTCTGTGTCCATGCAACGTGAGCACGGCATGGTGGGGAGTGCTCAGATAATCTCTTACCGAGTTGTGCAGGAAACTGTTTGTGGTGGTGATTTTCATCTGTTTGCTAGGAAGGGGAGAGACACTTTCATCATCCTCTTCCGTGTCATACAGACCCTGAAGTGAAGAGATAATAGTTTACATGCAGGTAGATTTCATTCAGACATTTCAAAAATAGATAGTTTTCTCCTGCCTTCAACCATCTTCAGCTAATGAACACAATTACACTGGATTTTAGCTTCAAGTATACAAGGCCATGTCAAAACATCAGTATAAAAACTCTCAGACTTCCTTTCCAAAAACACCACAGTAAAACTGTTTCCCTAGATATACTGAAATCACATACAGATTCCTCCACTCCTAGACCTCACTAGGACTGCTGAAGCTACATTAATGGAATAAAGCCTCAGTGTCTTACTTTTTAGCACCCTCCTACCTTTACAGCTGAAGCCTGTGCATGTAATTTTGAAATTAGTTTGGGGGTGTGTGGTGGGTTGGGTTTTTTTTTGTAATTGGTTTTTTTTTGGGTTGTTGTTGTTTTTAATTAAACAAATCTCTGCTACACCTAAACTGAACATTCCTTTTGAATAGCCTGCTTTTCTTAGCACAGAACATACCCATCTGGCTCTAGAAAAGACTGCACTAAGAGCTTTACTGAATGAAAAATTAATTTTCCAGTTCAACTTAACACTCATAGCCCTGCCTTAAAATACTGAGGTGAACTCCCACACAAGTATTTTTTTCACTGACTCTAAATAATATTAAGGAAAAGTCTAGACACATATATGAGTGCCCAGAACGTAAGAAATCACAACTTCAAACAGCTTCCCATTAATTCAATAGAAAGGTAAAGAAAAATGGAGGGATTAGCAATGACAGCTTGCAAAATCAGTGGGTTGTCATAGTCAGCAAGATTCTGGTTTACAAACAGGGAAGTTGTTCCAGTCACAGAAATGCTATGAAGGAAAAAAAAAGCCCAAAATGGATAGAGAACAGAGGAGAATTGTGCAGAAAATAAAAGAGCTGGGAAAAACATTAGGCATCAGAACAATGGACCTGAGTTTGAGACAAAATGAACAGATTCCACGTTTACAGTGATGAGGTCAGAATAATGAAGACACTTCCTTAAACAACAGCATCTGGGATAGGTGAGAGTAGCAGGCCAGCATAACAGTAACATACATAAACAGCTAAAGTTACAATAATCAAGGCAAAAAAGTCCCCTGACATGATATTGTGAATGTCAGTTTTCCAGTATTTCATGCAATACTTCATGTATATACACACACAGTAACAGAAGTAATAAAACCATGCAATTCCTCTCTGAAAGCACCCAAGGTAGTAAGGTGGCTGAATAGATGGGGGCTGTGACAAAGGCCTTTAAAACTGATCCCATAAAGACAATACTCTGGAGTCTCTCTCAAAATCTGCTTGATAAGGGCTATGGGAACTTCATAAGTACATCCGAATACTACTTAGCATCATTCACTATCAGGTTTCCAGCAGTGGCCCACAGCTGGGATTTCACAGGAAGGTTATACCCTCTCCCACCTCACTGTAGCACATTTGACCATGTACAATCACATCCAGTCTCTGAAGAGGCTGGCAGCATGGTGAACCAAAACAACCAACAACTTGAACTGATGTGGTGTCACTAAGAAATTCATAGAAAAACATCAGAGCTAGAGGTCAGGCTCTAAGGAAAAAAAATACCATTAGCACACATAGATGAAACTGGGAATATCTACTTCTCATTCAGATAATACACAAGGAATCAAGATAAATTATACTAAACAAAAACCTCTGTTACCATGAAACTGTCTTAACCACACAAGACATGAAAGCTAAGCTGATGGAGAACTTTCAAACATTTTTCTTTCCTACTTAAGAGTTTTCTTTGCACCTGCCAATGCTTATGAACATATTTTCTTCCCTGTCAAAAGTAGAAGAGTACAGAGCAGGTACACACCTGTTTATGCGTATGGTTGTTCACCACATTGATCCTCATTCCTGCTGGCTGAGAGTGTCCAGGAACTGGAGCCTTCTGCTACAGTTAGACATAAAGAACCAAAGCATTATGCACTACAGTCCATCAGATCCTCATTTCAGAAGATCAAAGCTTTAGTTGAATATCCTGAGATCACTTAAATGAAACTCACCTTCCTGCTTTGAAATATATTACCATAATATGCTCTTAGGTAACACCTGTATTTCCCGTGATATGTTCAATATGAGATAGTGTCACTTAAATTAAAATCTAATGATGCCTAAAAGGCCAGCCTGGAAACAGAGAGTAGACAGGAGTAACGGAATAAAGGTGGATATTTACTTGAAAGGCCTTCAGAGGGACACCCTGGGCAGGCCAAAGGCTACACCCAACATGGACAACAAGTCACGAGTTCTTCACACTGTTACAGGTTTGGTCCATTTGCATATCAGCATAAATTCGCCAATTAAACTTTAGCTAATGATGTAACTTCCCTCAGCTTGCCCCCCTTCTCAAGATGCTGGTTTACACATTTTGGGCCTAGGACGGTCTGGGTGTCCTTGAAGAGCAAGCCTGGAGAAACTTTGTTATGTCTGTCTTAGCATGAGAGAACAGCAAACATGCTGCAAGACAGTTCAGAGTGACACACCAGGAATACAGAATTTTGAAAAATATAAAAGCTAAACCCTAAGGCATCACTAACACCACATAAAGAAACAGATTCAAATTACTTAGGGTTTAGTCCAAGATTATTGGCAAGGGAAGTTAACCTCAGTCCTGTCAGGACTGACTAGATCTACACTTCTGCTAATACAAAGCCATGAGTGGGATAAGTCAGAAAGTAAATGTCTCTTCTCTCATGCTACAGGTAACTAACCACATGTATCTCCATCAAGGAGTAATATACTGCCCCTTAGCACTAGAGCTGGAATAAGCTGTAGTGGAATAAAATGATGCACAGGGTACTGTAGCTGCCCCTTCTACAGCCCATTATATCATGAAACAGGGAAACCACAACAGAAGGAGGTAGGGAATGTAACTGTACTAATGAGTAACTGAAATCATGCAACAACACCCCTAAAAATGCCCTTTTGGTTTTTGAAAAAGCTGGACGCTGTCCATTAAAGAATGGATCTTCTTACAAAAATAGTCCACACAGGTAGTAAAATCTTCAGATTCGTATTTTCTCTAGACTGCAGCTTACACCATAGCTCCTCATGTTTCAATTTGCTAATCAATTCAGAAACAAGGATCCCCATCCTACAGTAACAGCAGCAGACCTACGGTAATTTTTTTTGTTTCAAAGATTTTTCCTTGCTTTATGAGAAACAAGACCTTGGGACAGCACATTTGGAGCTGTGTGCTGTACCTTGGATCAAGATACACTAATTTGACACCACTTCCACATTCAGGAAGATAGGAGGGTCATGGGTAATTTGGAATTTCAGTACAAATATTTTAAAAAATGTTTAGATAATTGCTCATGTGCAAGGTTCTGTCTACAGTCTGAATCACCACTATACCGTCTATATAAATATATATGTTTCCTTGCACTATGTTGTCTAATAAACTGAAAATACTATTGGTCAAACCAAAAAACACCAGCTCGGAACAAACAGCTACTGCACCAAGTCTCTGGAAACTACTTTAACACCCAGAAACTTTGTAGAAAATGTTCACTTCCTCACAGCTCATGCTGGCAATTTGGCTTAGAAGGACAGCAAGAGTACTAATCACCCTCCTAATTAACGACTGCTGAACAGACTGCTCGACTGCTCTGTGATTAGCCCTTCTTACTGCCTCAAGAGTCCTTTCTCACATCACATCAGCCTGGCAGTAAACCTGCAGAGTAGTGGGAAACTTCCTAGGCTGATTTGCAGAAGGAACATGTTTGATGCTCTTGAGCAAAACCCACAGCTGAACAGAAAGCAGACTCATCTAGGCTTTCAAACTGATGACAACAGGAGATTTCTGGATATGTGTAAGCACACTGCGGATTTTTGCGGGGAGGAAAATGGAAGGGGTAGGCGAGGAACTTCAGTTACATGCCTGTAGAGGTAAGGAGCAAAACCACTGAAACAACAATCCAAACAGTCTGGAAACTTCTCTTCTGACTCTACCCATTGTACCTAACAGACACACAGTTCGACAGCAGCTGTTTCTCAGAGAAGCTGGTTAAGAATCAAGTTGCTGCACACACAGCAAAGTGAAATCAGAAAACTGGCCCAGGAAATCAGCAGGACAGGGTAACCAACTGATTATAATACAATTGAAATAAATCTTGAGCCTCAGCAGGAATGCTTCATGTGATCAGGCAACTCCCTGGAAACCACGGCTTTCCTGAAAACCAGACAAGTATAAAAAGAGAAAATTGTAGAAAGGCTCATCGAATTTTAAATTTTCTTAGTTACAAATACAGCTGCATATTCTAAACTGTTATTCCACCACTAAGATAAACCAGTTACCCATACAGGACAATCCACTGCATCAGACTTGCAAAGAGGGGCAGTGTAAGACTGACAAAAAAACCTGCATAATTTTGTTTGCATTCAGGTAGGAAATAGACTACTTAACCATTCAAGACACCTCCTTTAATGCTGACAGGAGCGCTGCCTTAGTCTTTTTGGGCCCAAAATTAAAATGAAAATTTAAATGAAAGGTGTGATTCTACAAAAAGTCCCAAGCAGCTGCAAGGACACACAAAAGGATCAGAATCCTACCCCACAGGCTGGAATGAACTGTATCACTGTTGCTTCTATTGTAACCATATGAACATATTAAAGTATTATCATATCTACTGAACTGCTGCAGAGTAACTGAGGGGCTCAGAGGTGACTCGCTTCACCTACTTGGATAGTTTTAGTGATTTTCATGGCTGGATTTACTGTCCCCATAGCTGAGCTGATAGCAGCTGGAGTGCTCCTTTTTAAGCTGATCTTCTCTCTGGCATCCACCACTTTGGTCATCTTTTCAGCAACAACATTTTGCTGCTTACGGGAATTCAACATCTCTCGAGCATCCTGCACCTTCCCTTTGATTTTGAACCGAGCGTCCTTTTGAACCAATTTTTCACGGGCATCTTTAACCCCCAGTTTGAGTCGGGCATCAGTGAGTCCTATCTTCTGTCGGGCATCAAACGTCCGCTGGAAGCTCACAGTTGGTGATGATCTATTTAGAAGGTTTTGCTGGATCCCAATGCGAGATCTTACACCCCCAAACACTGGCCTTGTGTTAATTCTGGGGGAAAAAAAAAAAAAAAAGAAAAAGAAAAACGTTTCAGGCATTATAAGATGTGATAGAGTGTCAATAAAAGTATTTGTGTTGCTGCAAACGAAAGTTCACTATTACTGCACAGAAATCCACTCTGGTTGGATGTCTAAAGACAACAGTAGAGCTCCTAAGCTGTTTTATGCTGGACTTTAGTTTCTACATAAACAGCTAAGGAACTGGTTTCCAAAATCCATCCTTAAGCCCACATTTACAAACTCAAGGGTCTAACTTCAGTCGTGCTAAGTACATACTATATTTAAACAAAATTCAACAACTTGGGTACTTTGGGGAAACCTGTGAAGGCAAAGAGGAACAGGAACTGACTTTCTAGCTTTAGGACTGAACAGGTCTGCTAAAGCATCTTTTGTAATACAGTAATACATCCTGATACAAACAAAACATGGAATTACATATGACTTCAAGAATTCTGGGCAGCAAGTTCGGATTTGTGGGTGCACAGCAACTTGAATTTTAGAATGTACAAGCACCAGTAACAATCTCAGTTCAAAGCCACCAGTTTCAAGGTTGATTAGCTTCCAGCAAGAATAGTCATTAGTCAAATTACTCTTTAACACGACTGCCTCTTCTTTAATCTACTAAAAGAACTACTGCACTCCACAGCCACTACTTTTTAAGCATATCATTATCACAATACTGGGCACAGAAAGACAACAGCCCACAAAAATTACAGCATTTGTACTTGTAGACAAGTATTCCTAAAAAGCAGCACAATATGGGGTGAAAGCTAGAACTACCTTCTTATTACAGGTCTGATACGCTTTCTCAAAATATGCCCTAAGAACAAAACCAGTTTATCTAATTTTTTAATGGAGTTCCTCTGATGAGTATTTCTACAGTTTTTTCCCATTGGGTTTCTTTGTATTAAAAAACAAACAAACAAACAAAAGACAAAAGTAGTAAGAGAAATTTTAAAGTTAAGGTATTGAAACAATATTCTTGCTGCTGACTTTTTAAAGTCAAAATAGAGGGCTACAGTGTTCATCTGTTTCCAGAAATGTGTTGTCCAGTATTATAAAGTCTAAAAGCAGACACCTAGAATTTGTTGTAATACTCAAAAGGTTAGTATCACAAAATCAAATGACGATGCTATTTCAATTCTTGATACACCTTTGTATCAGTATTCCCTGATCTAACTCCACAACCTTCACATTATTTACAGTCATGTATTTTCAGTGGAGAGATCTTTAAAAAAACCCCAACTAACCAACCAACCAACCAACCAAGAGATGAAACCTCTGCTTCTGTCTCTTTTATTCTTCTGTCCAGATGCCTGGAAAGCTGGGATTGGAGTGCCATTTTATTACCTATCTAAGAGTCCTATGGCTCTCTCATACAGCCAAAGCAAACCAGCTAGAAGAAACAGGAGTATTATTAAGACCATCTATGAAAATATACCCAGAATAACACAGAAGAGTAACAGTACCCATAAAGCAACAGACACAGAGCAAGACTTTCCCTGCAATTTTAAACGCATTTATTTAGCCATGCTGAAAGCATTCAGCTAGAGTGCTGCAAAGGGCTGGATGAGTGGTTCATGAGAGAGGTCGAAGTAAAACAAGAAATGTATGTATCAACATTTAAACCAGAATTAGTTAAGACTGTTGATGACAAAACCCAATGAAAGAGGTTAAGAAACTGTACTGAAGATTACACCATTTCTGAAGAGTTGTGTTTACCCTAATAAGCAACTGTCTTCCCCGGAGAATTGCTTACCCTACAAGAGCATTAACTGCTTAAGTGCTTGTGCTACAGCACCTGAAATAAAAGCGGATCTCAAACATCTAATTCACTTTCCAGGATTCCAAGCTCTGGCTTGAAATTGTTATGGATTAGTATATTTTAAAGGTGAAGACTTTTCTATTATTCCATCTAGACCACTGAACAGCATGAATATAATTATTTAAGTTTATTCAGTTTATCCAGCCTTCACAAAGCCAAGTTTGCTACCTCAGGAATGTATAAAGTGAGCTAAACATGACACACAAGAGGAGCGCGGGGCACAACAATTCTTACAGTGCTGCAGAGGGATTATTGTTCAGCAAAAAAAAGCAGGAAGAATTCTTGGAAGAAATGAGACTTAAAGGGGGATTTGAAAAAGAATAAAGGAGGTACTTAGGGCATAGTAAGCAGCCTAAGACTGTTCCAAATATGCAGGATAACATGAATAAAAGTGCAAAGCCAAGGCCTTGTCTGGACTAGGATTTAAATATGTTTGAATGTTTTGGTAGTATACGTTAGCAGGTAACTTTCAGAATATTACTCTAGACACGTAAGTGTCTATACATTCAGAGTTAAAAACGAAGACCAATAAATAAAAGAAAAAAAACCAGCAACAATAAAATCCCAACAAAGCAAGACCATATTGAGCTAACAGAGATGGGGGACAAGGTCTTCAGAAGCATTAAGAGACCATGACAAAAGGGAAAATGAAAAGCTACCGAAGGAGAATCCAGGTAAGAACTGCCAACTGTGGCAGTAAATGGCCCAGCCTACACTGGAGACATCTGCCATGCAAAGAAATAACCTGACCTCGTAGCTCTGATCTGCAACATGCTCCACGTCCTCTCAAGCACTTCAAACAATCTGTCGGAGCACCACTAACTACGCTAGAGGGATGATAGCTTCCGAGGCCCGGGCAGCGATGCGGCCGAAGCCCGGCAGCCCCGCCCGCGCGGGTGCCCGGCAGTCCCGGTCGGTTACGGCTCCCCGAGCACCACGAGCCCTCCCACGGCTCTCCCACAATGCACCGAGCCGCTCGCGGGAGCGCGGGGGCACCGGGCACCGCAGGGCACTGCCTGGATTAACACCTGCAGCCCGGATACCGAGGGGGCTCAGGGGCGCCGACCCCGCTATGGGGAGCAGCGCTGGGTTAATTCGCGGGGATAAGCACAAGGCAGCGGGGAGAACGCAAGTCAGAGGACTCAGTAAGACAAGGGACGGTGCCAAGAATCCTTGAAAGAACAAGACGGGATGGCCCGGTGCGTGTTCCTGTCCCACAGGCGCAGCGCCAGGCACAGGGGCCGAGATGGGGGGCCGACCCCCGCCCCGGCCCTGAGTGACGGCCGCCGCGGCCAATCGCATCGCGGCGCCGCCCCGCCG
>VXBT01013580.1:195753-258164 GCA_013400235.1 Oriolus oriolus
GCGGCGCGGCCCCGCAGGCCCGTGGCTCAGCCAATGGGAACGCGAGGGCGGGAGCAGGCCCGGGCCGCGCCGAGGCAGCTGCGGGCCCCAGCCCCCGGAGCGGAGCCACCCGAAGGGAGACACGAAGGACGGCCGGGGGCCGCCGGGCCCGAGGCGCTGCGTCGCCCTCCCAGTCGCTCACCTTCCCTTCACCGTCACACCGCGTTTCCGTATGAGCTCGTCCAGAGACAGGTCCGCCATCTTGCCGCGGCCCCAACGATGAGACGCAGGGAGCGAATCCCGGAGGTGACACCGTACGACTTCCGCTCCTCACCCCGCCCCCAGAAGTACGACGGGCCCCGCCCCCGGCTCCGCCCCGATGCAACGGGGCGCCCCACAACCCCCCGCGGTGCCCGAGCCGCTCATTTGCATACGGCGCGGCACGTCGCGGCCCGGTTCGGCCCGCGGCAGCCGAAGAAGTGGACGAGGGGCCGTGCGAAGTGGTGAGGACACTGGCAGGCCAGTTTGGGGTGGCCTCAGGCGGCGTGACAAGGCCCTCGCCCTAACCTTAGAGTCAGTGCAGAGCGGTGTAGCAGCCGCGTGGATTGTTGTTCGGCATGCCTTAAACTTATGAGTAAGGAAAATAACGACCCGGGGTGACGCCCGGGTCCTCACTCCGAATGTGAGAGGAATTTTTGCGCGGGTACAGGTCGCCCCCGGGTGCCCCGCCTACTTTGCGGGATGCCCGGGTGCCGTGATCTGCCCGACCCTCCGTGCCGCGCGTGCCAAAGACAGAACTGCTGCGGGTGTCGCGCACCGCGCTGCTCCCTGAGCTGTGGGCGGGCGGGCCAGCCCCGGTAACCCACCTTGGCACAACACAACCAGCAACTCCGGTCGCTCTTAAGATCAGAAATACCTCAACTTGTGTTTCTCCCTCTGTTCTGTCCGCTGAGGTGCCCTTAGGATCTCCACGAGGCCTAGAAATAAATCACCAAACCTTGCCTAAGAAATACTTCACGCGTCGGCAGGAAGTGATTCCTTTTCTACGTTTCTGAGGGAGCAATTACACCGTTTAAAATCAAACTAAGAGTGAAAGGCAGATGGTGCCTTGTCCAGCTTGGGCGGCGGTGAGCTCCAGGGTCCTGCCCTCTTGTGACCGGCACGACTGCGGCTCTGGGTCTCACCGAGGGCCCTGGTGCTGTTGCGCCTCCCTCAAAACGCCGTTCTGCAGCTCGCCACACCCTCAGGGCCCTGCAGCATGGGGAAACGCTTCTCCAAAGCGCAGTTTTGCTTCCGCCCGCAGCTCTGCTACGAGGTTCACTTGCAACCCCTTTCGCACCCTCGCTGTTTCCTTCCT
The DNA here is from genome assembly GCA_013400235.1 of Oriolus oriolus. NCBI lineage: Eukaryota > Metazoa > Chordata > Aves > Passeriformes > Corvidae > Oriolus > Oriolus oriolus. The sequence goes on from VXBT01013580.1 coordinate 197,090, forward strand.
GCCGTCTCCACAGCACGGCGCCCTGAGCTGCAGTAACCCTGAGGCATTGCCGTGCACGCTGCAGCACCCATCGTGTTGCTGTGGAGCTGGCGGCCCAAGTGCACTCCATGTCAGATCCAAGGGGAAGCTCCTGGACTTCAGCAGTGCGGGGGCTGCCAGGGAGGGCTGGGAACAAACACAGAGGAGACCTGTGCAGCTGAGGTGGCCTGCTCACAGCCACACAGCCTCAAGCTCCCACAGCACTGATTTTCTCTCAGGAAGCCTTTGTGACCCTAAGGTCATACCAGCAGTGATGCCAGGTCCCTGCTTGGTTGTGCACTGGTGCTCGATCCAGCTCCAGCGTGGCACATGACTGCATTGCTATAAATTAAGGTACACAAGATACAGCCCCTTTTGTGCTGCCTTTCTGCAGCTGTTGAGGTACTTGATCAAACCGAGGTGATGAGGTGGACGATGTGTGACATTTGTTTTGCTGTTGCAAAACCAACAGGCAACATTTGTTTGAGCAAATTCGTTTGACTTTAAGAGCAGCCCAAGTGGTTCCAGACTACAGGGCCATCGAGCCAGTATCCTGTTTCCAGCCTACAAGGATCCCTCTGGGGGTCTCTTCCAGACATCCCAACAACCTTAGTCCTGTTTGTGCAGCCGCGATACCATCAGGCAGTACCTCCACTCTCTGCTTCGTGGTGAACCACATCCTCCTGTTCATTTTGCTTCCATCAGCCTGGTTCTTGCAACTGAAGGTGAAGGGTGCGTGTGTAGCTGCCACCCACCCTCTCTTCTACCTGTGATCCCTGAAGTCATCTTCTGTCCGGGTGAGGAATTCCAGGCCTGCCCAGACATTCCTTCAGTGAAGCTCCCTTCCCTCTGTAGGCTCCCACCTTCCCACGTTAAGTCTCCGTGGGAGGCCAGTTAGGGGGCAGGAGTCATGCTGTTGTGGGAAAGGAAGAGTTTAAACCTCAGGATCTTCCACACCCTGGGTTTCTGATTGTTTTGCTCTTCCTGTGGGGCACAAGCTGTAGCTCAATTTTCACAGGTTCTTCCTGGTTCCTTCTCTGAGCTGTGGATGAGAAGTCAAATATCTGCCCCGGGAAGGGCCCAGGCCTCTGCTTCCCTCCTTGTGGCTAGGAGAGGGGGAAAGGTGTAAGCAGCAGCAAAGAGATCTCCCTGAGTGTAGGGGTCCCTACGAAGGGCTCCTTGTCCCATTGTGCTGGAAAACTTTCCTTAAGCATGTCTCCTGCATCAGCTGAGACCCCACAACATGGAAGTCAGAACAGAGGAGACCATTTCCCCATCTTGCACCAATTTCCTTTTAAAATATTAATTAGGAAATTATGCAAAGGACATCAGGACATCATATTAGCCTTGGGAGCGTATGTGGCACAGCATCTGATTTAAAATATTGCCTCACCCTCAAACATCAAGAACTGCGAAAAGAGGATGTGTTGGATCAGGGGCTAGAAGTTGTCCTTTGCACCAGGAGATGTGAGAGTCTGGCAACAGGGAAATTTCATGCACAGAGACACTTTGCACAGGGGCAATCAGTGGATCTTTGTTGCTAATGGATGAAGTACCTGGTTTGTAGTGAGAGGTTAAAAATCCTCTGATTTTAGTGGTTTGTTCACTGTGACGCACAGAAAAGACTCCGCAACTCCGTGAAGTTCTGAAGTAGGCATGTTTGAATTCCAGCTGGGGTGCGTGGGGGGTAGCCCCTCCAAAGACACGCACACCCCTGCGATCTTCAGCTCAACATATATCTGGTTACACACTACATATGCATTAGATTACACAATACATTCGTACATATTCATGACCTATTCCCGCTTCATATTATAATGAGTTTGAAAGTCATTTCCATACTCTTGCATCTGAGCAGTGCTGCCTGGTGGTCATGGGCCGGGGTCTCTGGGATGAAGTAAAAGTCTTCCTCAGATGAAGTAAGGAGGAAGGAGTAAGGAGTTCATCTCTTCCTCGGGGTGAACTTTTCACCCTACCTCCTTGCGCATGCTCTCTGTATTCCTGGTCCAAGTCCAAACTGCAAAGCTGGTTCGAGCTGGTTCCAGGGTCCAAAGCAGGATCTCCGGTCACAGTTGCTTCTCCTTATCAATGGTCGTGCATCCTCCCTTCACTCTGGCAAGCACAAGAAATGTTAGGCAAGCAATGTGCATTGTTTAACAAGTGGCCCATAACTCTTTACTTCCTTGTATCAGCTGTTTCAGAGCTACTTCGCCCTAGGCCAAATGACACTTTTCGCAGGGAGGGGGAAATTGTTGCTCCTTCAAGATCAGCTGAGCTCATGTAATAGGGAGAAGGTGTTTTAGCAGTACCTCAGAGCCCAGGTCTGCTGGATTCTGCTGGGTGCTGTATAGATACTGGGAAAATCTTTAACAAACAGCACTTAGTCTTGTGAATTCCTTTAACAGAGATGTATATATTAGTTACATAGATATACACTAGTGTTACATAGCAAGTTTTATTTTTCCCAACATTTTTGGTGACACAGGCAGAGCAAAAACTCTGCTTCTGATGTTAGGAGATACTAGAAAGTGTACGTGAAGCATGTTGGAAAGCTAAAAGCACTGCTGCAACCTTTCTGAAGACTTTTAAATCAGTCTTTGAAATATAAGGCCTCGCAACTTGAGTATTTTAGCCTAGCAAAAATGATGTTAAGGAGAGAAAAATCAAAGGAAAGGACACACATGAGGGGATGCAGAAGTGATGAGCTTCAGAGATAAAACTGATGCACAGCATAGGACTAGACAGACTCAGGGAGCCACAAAAAATAATAAGGCTAAAAAATTTCTAGGCAGGTAACAAATAGAGCTTGCCATATGTGTATTATTATACCTTTATAATCACATGGCATTTGGCTCAGGGTCATGCTGAAACTCCTACTTGCCTGTACTGGACAATTTCCCTGTCATTTACCTTCCACAGCCTGGAAAAGATGAAATATTGATGCACTGCTCACCCTAGTCCACAACACTTGACAAGGTACGAAAAACTAACTATGGTAGTTCTTTCTTTTTGTGAAAGTTGGAGGAAATATGATACATATGTAATTTTACTTCACCTGCTCTATTCCGTAATAGGTATTTCCAATACAGGTCTTTTATGGTCAGTTTCTCAGAATACTCCCGTTTTCTAAAAGCTGGTTTTCTTGCACACACCTGGATCCCAGCCCATGTTGTCAGTGACTTGCAACATGCTTAGGGAATACTCTATTACTGAGAGAAGCAGAGCAGAGAGCTGCACAGAAATTTGCCTCTCTTTCTAGGGGCCCATTGAGAAAATCCCAGGGACTTTGTGCAGCCAAGGAATCTGATGGACTAGGAAGAAGAACTGGAGAAAAGGACTCAGCAGGCACACAGCAGAATTTTAAGTCCTTTTTTATTTGGTAATTGTAATAGTTTGAGAACAAACCAGTGGGAGATCACAAGTCAGAATGATAATTTAATAGGAAAATTTAAAAAAAAAAACAAAACGCAATAGTACAAGAGCTCTGACAGAGTCAGAATACAACCTGACACTCTGTTGGTCAGGGTGGTGGCAGCAGTCCAGGCAAAATGGTCCTGTTGAAGCAGTGATCCTGTAGAAAAAGGGCCTGGTCTTTACCTGAAGATCCAACAGTAGCTCTTGTCCTCTGGGAGTGCAGTAGGTAAGGGCTGTTTGTGCTCTTCCAAACCCCAGATTATATCCAGGTGGAAATGCTTGTCTCCTCCCCCTGGGCAGAGCATCTCACAATGGGCTGATGTAATTCTGTGAGTCTTGCGTGGGGTCCTTGATTGCCCATTAAACAGAGAGAGCTCCCGGAGGAGGGAGTTATCACAGAGAAGTCGGGCAGGAGATAATGAGCATTGCCCCACCTGCTTTAACACCTTGTGAAGATGATAATAGAATACACACTTTTGGTTGCATCTTACATTGTAACCTAGGACAGTAATTCTCAAGTTGCTGACAGAACACTGTGTCACACAAAACCACATAAACATCCATTTGCCTCATTGCATCCCCCTTATGCCAAGGAACACAACTTTCAGAGCTCTTCGGCCCAGAGCTGTGGCACGTGTGTAGCTGAAGGGCTTCGGGAGAAGTAAATGGTACAGATGTGGGAAAGCAGCTGAGTGCTAACAGGCAGGTGGCCTTTGTGAGGAGACAACTGGAGTACCTTCAATTTTTAATACAGGTTTGTTAATAATGATTTATCATAGGTGTCTCAAGCGGGGGATGTCTAACTTACTAGCTCTGAAAAGCAGGCAGTTCATGGGAGAAAGAAAAGCAGAGTATTGCATAGCAGCTGTGTCGTCATCTTATGGCTAAGTAAGTAATTAGCCTGGCTCTCAAGTCGTTCTACTTCGATCCCAGACTACACCTTTCACAATAATTTCTTCCCCACGTTTCATTATGGGCCACAGAAATGATGGGTTTTCCCAGTGCATTGCATCTTTCTTGTCCACGTGCTCTAAATACCTTCCGTTCATCTCCCACTCAGCTTTAACTGGTGGGTCCTGAAGAAGCAGCAAACAATAAATTTGGCAGCACTGCAGCAGGAACTCTGTTTGATTTTCAGTTTGTGTAGGAATGGCAGCTTCCTGAAAATCAAATGAGAACAGTTTTCAAAGCTTTGTAATGTTCTGTTGATGGACCATTACATTGCCTCCCCACTCTCATTCTGTGCAGCTGCTCCACATGAACTAAGCGCTCAAGAACTTTACTTGTCAAAGCTGCTGGTACTGTTTGAGTGGGATATGCAGGGGTCCCAGGGTCACTTTAAAGCTTCTTTTATTTACTAAGTCATGACTTCTGGATTGTGCCAGCATCCATATTTCCTCATGGAGAGATCTGCAAGGAGTTTGATGAGACCGAGCTTTTGGAAAGGCCCAGCAAGCTGCAAAAGGAGGAAGCTCCTCTTTGGAAGTTTCATATATCTGTGATATATATGTCATCTCTTCCAGGAAAAAAACCCACTAGAGACTAGTCCATGTGCATAGCAGGTATAAGGGCTCTGTGCACATCAACAGTCTCTGCAAGCTTTCCTCAGCCTTCCCCGGGGTTTGGCTGCTTGTGTTCAAGGCCAGCTCAGATTTAGCACAGCCATATAACCTTGTATTCAACTCCTGCAATAACAGCCAAGCTGGTAGAAAGGGTGGTGTGAGAAAGGAGTTATGAGAAGCCTCATTTTCACCCCCAGACCGGCCACCACTTGACCCAGGAGCTGAGTGGTGGCTGGGTGCTTGCCTGGGCTGCGATGCTGGGATGCCTGTGCCCAGCCTTGCTGATCCTGACCCACAGACCAACTTCCCAGCTCGGTCTTGACCTGGCTGGTAACTGTGAGCTTGCCCAGTGGTCGCTGGTCTGTGGCTGACCCTGATCACCACCACAGGCCCTTTGCTCTTTGCTCCTTGCCTGGGTCCAGTAGGGCTGTGCCTTTGCTGGTAAGGGCACGACTCTGCCTGTGCTGCTGTACCTCCCTTACAAGGGTACATGTACGTGAGAATATTTTGGGAGCATATGGGCTGCAAGGACCTGGCCACAAGCGGAAAACAACCTCAAGCAGAAGGGAGACATCTCATTTTTTTTACTAACAAGCTGCACAGAAAATTGACGCATTGTCCTGGTCCTGGGCTGAATCTTTACTCACTTGAACAATCTTGTAGTAAACCTTTGGGTAGTTTTCGTAGTGTTGCCGGAAGAGCTTCCTTATTTCTTGTATCATCTCCTACAGAACAATCATAGCACAAAGCAGGCTGTTGTCATGTGGTAAGGCAAGCACTGGGAATTTCTGTTTTTTTCAGATTGTGTCAATCAGTAATGGGGAAGTCACTCATTTCAGGCTTTGGAGGAAGGTCCCATAAAAGCAACATAGGGCTGGAGAATGCTTTCTGCACTCATATATGTGCCTCATCCAGCTGGACAATTCAGATATGCAGTGTATGGCTGTGTATCATGGGACACAGAATCATGTAATTGTGGAAGGCTCCCACATGGATCCTCAAGTCCAGCTCCTTGCTTCTCCCCGGAATAACTTAACTCGTAGAGAGAAAGACCTGTTTTTTACCCAGCAATGCTCTCATACCTAGGGTTGCTGGAGCTTAGCTCTCTACACCCCCAGCCCTCTCAGCTCAGAAGTTATCCCCAGTGTCATTGCTGACAGATTTTGAGCAGTGTCCTTAGCAGAAGCAAACTTCAAAATGAATGACAGTTGCCAATGGCCCTTTGACACAGAAACATAAAATACCTGTTTGCTCTTGGTCATATCATCTCTTGAAGGTGGAAAGTCAAGACTTTGAAGTATGTCATCTGTTCTCTGCTGTATATATTTCTCACAGGCATCAAACAGCTTCTGCAGTGCAAAGACAACAACTGATTACAGCAGCAGTCACAGTGAAACCAGAGGTGTAGAGTGCAAAGCATGTGCTGAGAACACATCTGCATTAGAGGAAATCATAGGGCTGCTAATTGATTGAAATGTGTCTTCAGTAGCTGTGAAACAAACTGTTTCATCAAGCTGCTTGCATACTGGAGCCCATTCTTCAGCATCTGTGGGGCCTTACCATCACAATCAATGCTAATAATGGCCCCATCTCAGTCTTCTCCTTTAAGGTAACACCACTTCGGTATTTTCCTTCAGATCTCCCCAGCACCAGAGCAGTGAGTCAGACATCAAAATGAGGTCTCCCAGCTATCAGTTCAAGCACCAACATAAGCAAAGTGGATTGTTTTCCCACTTGTGCTTAAGTGTGAGAGATGGGACTGGTATTTGCGTGTGGCCTTCTGAAAGGCAGGAGGAAGAAAGTCCCTGTCAGTTTGATCCCTACAGCATTCCACAGGCCCTGCTGGGCTGGAAAACCAGAGACCCAAACTTAGGCCCCAAGCCTGTCTGGTACAGAAATACAAATACTTAAAGGCTGCTATATGGCTACACTGTATTGATCTGATAAGAATCAGATGGAGAAAATGGGAGTGAACAAACCTTAATTAATTGACTGCCTTGTTCATAGGTCCAACGGGAGGACGTGGAGCTCCTGACTTTCTCCCATTGCTGTAGCCGGAGCATCTCATATCTCTCCAGCACAGCAGACAAACGCAAAGGGTCATTGATGTTCTCAGAGTGTGGGTGCATGGCCATCACTTTAGCCAATAGCTTTTGGTTTCTAGGTCAAGGACGATATTAAAAAACATATAAATGAGTAAACATAACTATTTTACTTATGAATCTGTTTCATGAATCCTGTGTTTTCTACAATGCACTTCTCTATTATATAGCTGGCAAGCAGCTTTTGTGTGGGAAACAGTGCTTTCTCAGCTCAGTTTTGCATGATCACAGTGGAATCTGATCAGAGTGGCATCTTGACAATGTCATTGTAAACTGGTTTCTTTTACTCTTTATTTAAGTGGTTATCCTGAGAGTGTCTCTTTCCCTTTGCAGAACAACCCAAGCCATCTTCCAGAAGTCCGTTACAAAGAGATGCTGGCAGGTTGAAAGTCTGGAGAGAAGGTGTCTGGGCTGTCTGGTCAGAAACAGAGTCCCCAAGGACTGGAGGAAGCAAGAAGTATGAAGTATGAAGGCTTTTCAGTGTAGAAACTTAAAGTACGTCCAAAATATAAATAAATACCTTACCTTGCCTCTAGCTTTTTGATCTTCTCTTTCAGCACCTCATTTTCCTCTTTCTCCTGATGCTGTGTTTGGATTACCCTTTCAGAAAATTCTCTGAAACAGATTTGTGAGATCTCTTTATTTGTTCTTGGACACTGGGACAAGAGTGGACATGGCCTTGTTGAATAATCTGAATTCCAGAAAAAAAGCTCTGAGGTGGGAAAGCATAGAGCATCCAGGAAAACTCCAGGGGAGCTGAACAACCTCCCCTGAAAGCTCCAACCCAGATTTTATGCTCAAATCAAGGGGGGAGCTATTTACATCAGAAGAAATGGAAATGTGGTTGTGAGGATCATAATGATTTTCCCCTCCTATATTGATTATTAATATAAAGAATCACAGTACCTTTTGCAACTATCCAGAAAGTGTAGTAGAGTATTGACAGAGTCGACCAAAGTTCTGTTCTCATTGTCCATCCATTTATAAGAGGAAGAAAGAAACAGTAAACCACATTTCAATCAGTGGGCAAGTATGCAATAAAGTCTTAAAAAAATGCACAAGCTAAACTCCTTCCCTCCAATTTCTGATCAGCCCATAGGGTAAAGAAATCTAGAGACCAGCACTTCTCAAGGCTGTTTTTTGCCAGGTGGGTATTGTGATTCTGTGAGTCAATACCAGCAGTGCAAATAAAATATTCCCAAAGTGTAAGATCTGCACATTACATGGTGCAAATCAAGCAGCTTCTGTAAACTGGCTCCGGGTTCCCTGAAAAGCCTGCAGAAAATTTCTTGCTAACTCAGAGCCCTCCCTGTGTCTGGCTGATTTGTAATCTTTTGTCCCACCCACCCTAGTGTGCACCAGCTACAGCTTATTGTCAGGGGCCACACTAAACAGTGTCATTTCTGCTCACTGTACTCTCACATTATTATGTTGTCCACTCCTTCCATAATTTTGAACATTTCCTTCAGGATTGAAATCGTGTCTCCAGAGGCTGATGGCTGCTGTGAGGTGTCAGACGTATGTCTGAGGAAAAAAGAAAAGGAAATTCTTATGATGAAGGGGGGTAGGAACACATCCTTGAAACAAGTACCTTATAATAAACAGCCTGTCCTGTGAGCAGAGGCTTCATGGCTACATCCATGCCAGCAAACAGATCAGAGACAGGACAAAGGGCACACAGGGGTGCAGATTTGGCACAAGTCAGTCAGCACTCTCCCAGATAATGCCTGATACAGCTCAGAGGACTCCACAGGCCAGGGTATGCCAAAACCAGGAGGGTTTGACTCATGATTAGGTCTGGATGAAGTGGGCAAAGCACAGGGACAGCTCCTGAAAAACAAACTCAACCCAAACCTGCAGAGTGTGGGAGGAACAGCAAATACAGCTGACTGATCTGCTAAAATCAACTTTGCAATGTATGAGTGTGGGGGGTTTTAACAGAGAATTACAAAGCTCTGTGTTCTCAAGGTAATTTTTTTTCCCACTACTGCTCTCTGTGTCCTGATTCCTAATAGGGATCCCAGATATCAAGTATTATTACAGAGACAGTCCCAGATTAAGGTGCTCCTGCAGCTTGGATCCAGGTGGAGTAGAGAGCAAGTTCGTCCCTGCAACCAGATGTCAGAGAAAGCCTCAGCATGAGGCTTTACCTTTGGTTTATGCCAATAGAAGGCTGCACAGCTGCTGCAAGGGACTGTGCTGCCCCTATCCCTCAGCATTACTCCCTCCCATGGAAGGACATTTTGGTTTTGTTCACTTGGATGGATTCCTTTCCAGTTAAATCACTTCACCTCCAGTCTTTCACTGAACACACTTTATTTTTCTCTTTAAGCTCAACAATCCAGTAAAAAAATTTGCATTTTAATCAGCCTTTCCCTGCAAAATTGATGAGCTCAGAGTCAGAGTCATGAAACCCCAGATCTTGTGACACTCTTTACACTGATCTTTCTAGTTTCTCTTCCTCTTGCACCAGTTTAAGATCTGATCTCACACTTTGGAGTTGAACTTGACCTGAATTTGGGGACAGTAACCATCTCTGTGATGGCTAGAAAGGTTAGGAAGTAGAAATTACTGAATATTTTACAGTCAGAAAATGTTTGCAGTTCAGCACTCATGCAACCCTCCAAGACACTTTGTAGAAATATACAGACCTAGGAAGGTTAAATAAGTTTATCCAGAGACACCCCCTGTGTAACCTACCTGCTGCCTTCTGCAGTCATCTTTCTGGGATCATTGTCCTCACACTGTCTTTCCAATTGCGCTGTTTCTCTGTCACCAGAAACACTGTGTGCATGCCTCAATTGTGTTCCTCTGTAGGCAGAAACGATGGGTGTGCGCCACATTTCTTGTTTGCTGTAGCCAGAAACATGATGTGTATCCAAGGCTCCTGTGCTTCTGGAGCTGAAAATACTGAAAAATGCTTTTCCTTTGCTGGAGCCAGAAACATTCCATATATTCATGCTTCTACAGCAGCAGCAGAAAATGTTTGTTGAAATGAGTGGGCAGCACTGAGGACTGTCCTTGCTGCTGGGAGTGCAGAAGGCTACTGATCAGACAAAAGTTTCCTAGCAAGGGCACTTCGCTGTTTTGAAAAGCAGAAGCGAGCCCTGCCTGTTTACAGGAAAAGGCACAATTCACAGTATATCTAGAGTCACACCTCTCTCCAGCAAGTAAAGTCTAGGAGGTTGCCCTTTGCTCTGCGATATCAGTCCTTTCAGTTTCAGTTCAGTCCCATCTGTTCAGCCCTCTCTGGCTCCCAGAGCTGCACACCTCTGCACTGCAGTGGCCATGGCCAGCCAGTCAGTCTTCGTCGTTGCTATAGATTTTGGCACATCCTACAGTGGGTACTGTTTTTCTCTTGCTTCAGGTACAGACCAAATCCGCCAGGTTTACTGGGGAACAGAGCACGGCCTCAAGACCCCAAAGACACCCACATGCATCTTGTTCAACTGGAAGCAGGAGTTCAAGCATTTTGGCTACGATGCTGTGATGAAGTACAAGAGCCTGCCCTCCAGCCAAGCTGATAGCTGGTACTTCTTCCAGAATTTCAAGATGCAGCTGTACAACAAGGTAGGTGGAAGAGTTACTGCTAATGGGGGTCAGGGCTATTCATTTATTTGAGGGGCGGGGCTAGAGAATCCATGAAGAAGGCTGAGTAAGTCTGGTTGATGAGGAAGAATGAGCACAAGTCAGAGAGTATTTTGATGAAGCAAAGAAGAAATTATTTATTTTTGTAATTGCTGAAGGCTTCATGGGCCCTTCCTTTATGACGTTTTTTAATTGTCTGAAGACAATAAAACCTGACTGCATACCCAGGTGAAGGCAAAGACATGTACCTAAAAACCAGCTACCCTGTTCCCAAGCTTGACAGAGAAACTGGTCTCTGGGACTCCCTGCTTCAGTTCTCAACAGGGAACAGGGATCAAGTGAAATTTCCTGTAATTCAGAGGAGACAGGAAGCCCTGGGATCACCTAAGATCTCATCCCATGTTATACAGCTCCCCTGAGCTTGTCTCCCTCCCTTGAAGTGTTATTCTGAAGATAATGTAAGGGTGTCCAGCTGTCCTTGAAGCCTGCAGTGGCTTTATCATTTCTCTCTGAAGGCTCTGTGCTAGTTCGGAATAGTTCACAGCTATATTTGGGTTTGCTTGTTCAGCCAAACACCAGGCTACCTTAGGGCCTTCCTGTCTGTGCTCTGGGGCCCTACAGGGGCTCTCAAAGCATAGCATAAACCAGGGCACAGAGCCAGTCCCAGGAAAAGCCTCATGTCCTCTCTTTGGCATCCTCTGGGGTTAAGTCATGAGTGCTGAACTGGATGCTGTGGTGGGTGGGAGGCCTCCTTGAAGATTTTCCTTCCCAGGAAAGCTGGGAATGATGTGGTCTGTCACAATGTCACCTCTGGAGTGCTGGGTTCTCATTCACTTTCAGCAGGGGCTGTGTGAAAAACGAGGTTCACTCTCCTGTTAAAATTTAAAAGTTTAATCACGGACAATAGGGGACAAAGATAAAGCAAAAGATTACAGCGCTGGGTACCTTTGCTCTCAGCCAAGAGCACAGCTGCTATTGCGGAGACGCCCTTTACATACCTTTCCTATTGCATCAGCCTAATGCATATTCATAAACAATTATGCATATTCAAACTTCCCCCCAAACTAGCTTACATGTTCCAGGAACTGTTTCTCATGGCTCCTTCTCAGATCTGCCTTTTCAGAGCATGCTCAGTTTTGGCTGTGGTTTTAGTTTTTATTATCACCTCCAGCTTGAGCTTTAGTCCATGGTTTCTGCAGACGGTGGTTGCTGATAGCTGGCATGTCCGTAGCAGGGGCCTTCATCACACGTTCACTGGATGTTATCCAACCAAGCAGACAGTTCAATTACCACAAGCATAACTATATATCAGCTGTTTCACTACTATGTCTAAGTTTAGTTAGTAACAGAAATAAAGGTATTAGTTATTGTTACAAAACTGTATCTTTATAATAAAGCTACTTTAAGAATTAACATTATACATATAGCATCCATTTTAATATTTGTGAAAAGCCAATATTATAATACATATTTATCACAGGTTGGAGAGAGGTTTTAGTTCAGAGCTATTTCTCTGCATCTGAGGAGCAAATGGTGAAGGAAAATTTCATTGCAGAATCACTTCCCACTGACTCTTCAGGGATCTACAGGATCTACAGGGTCTTTACAAAATTTGGCCTAGGAGAAACAGCTGACTCATCAACCACATTGACATTTTGCCTCCTGAATCACAGACGTGGTGGGTAAGCAGTTTGGTAGCTGACCTGTGCCGCTTAGACTCAGTTAGCCACAGTAGTGAAGCCAGTGCTGGGAGTCTACTCAGGTTTGGAGACAGGACCTCCTTCTATGTCTATGTTGTGCAGTGCTTGGTGTGAAGGGGACAGGTCTCATACAGGCACTGCACCATGTGACCCTGGGCCTTTGTTTTGTAGAACGTCGCAGCTGGCATGGAGCTGAAAGCCAGCAATGGAAAGCTGCTTCCTGCCCTGACGGTCTTTTCCGAAAGCCTGCGCTACCTGAAGGAGCATGCCCTGAACACCATTAAAGAGGCCTCTTTCCAAACTGTCTATGACCAGGAGGAGATCACTTGGGTGCTTACTGTCCCAGCCATATGGAGCCCTGCTGCAAAGCAGTTCATGCGTCTGGCAGCAGCAGAGGTGAAAGCAGGGGTTACCCCAATTCCTCAAATTGCCTTTGGAAGTTTCTTTTCCCATTGAGGCAAAGGAATCCCTCAACATGTAAACAACCTGTATTTCAAATTTCAGTCCATCAGGCAGAGAAATCTTCCACACTGAGAGTGGTGAGGGAGATGATGTCCCAAACTGGCAGTAACAGCAGTTCTGCCCTCTCCCGCCACTGCCATGTAGAAATGAGCCCCACAGAGATCAGAGGTGCAAGAACCACCACCCCTGCATGAGCTGCTGGGGTGAGAAGAATCTCCCTAGCAGGTGGTGTTCATGCAGCAGTAATGTCACCCCCTTTCCTTGAACTGATTCCTTCCTTCTTTTTTTTTTATGATTTTAGGCAGGAATTATCTCTGACATGCTCTCTGAGAAGCTGATCATTGCCTTGGAGCCAGAAGCTGCATCACTGTGGTGCAAGCAGCTTCCACAGGAAGGGTTTATGGCAGACAGCAGTGACAAGAAGAAATTTGAAGACTCCCCTGGGATCCAGTATATTGTTGTTGACTGTGGAGGTAAAATTTTCCCTGTTTAACAGGTACCATCTTTGCTGGGCGTGGTGCATGGCTGTTTTACAGTATGGCCAAAGGTCAAAGATCTTGGACTCTGCCGCTGTGCTTGTCATGGGGTTTTTATTTTTATTTCTCACTTAATGAGATCTTGTGAGCAGGCAGAAAAATAGGAGGAAAGAACAGGATTGTGTCTCACACTACAGTGTTCTTCAGGCCAGACAGTCACAACACGGTCCTGTCCTTGCACCAGATCAGCTGGCACCGTGTCCCAGCATCAGCCACTGGTACCTGCCATGTGCTCTTGTGTAGCCTAAGCTCACAGCCTCCTCTCCAGGAGCAACTGTAGTTAGTGCCCAGTGACGTGACCAAAGAGATGAGCTAGCAGGCACTGGGGAGTAAATCATTAAGAATATTTGATGAAGCATTTCTCAATAATTTCTCTAGATTCCTGAGGTTTTTTGGTGTGATGTGAAATTTCTGCCAAGAGCAGTCTGGTGGTTGTGAACAAATACTGAAAAGGCATCAAGAGGACCACAAGTTCCTGAGAGTCTTTCCACCACTGCTCAGGAGTCCACCACCTATGTGAGGAGGCCAGTCTCCATTTGTGATCAGACGGGAGATTGTCTTATTCAGTAAGCAAGTAGAAGCATCCAGCTCTTACCAGAAATAACTGTAGGAGCCTTGTGAGACTAGGCTTTTAAACAAAATTGAGTAAGTTTAAGAAATCTAGAGAAGTACAGGCAATAGCAGAAGAGTGAGGATGAGGAAAGAAAGCAGCAGAAAAGCACATTTGTGATTTGGGAGTTCAGAAGGTAAGATTAAATTCAGTGGAAACTCGTCTACTTTAAAGCAAACAGCACAATTAATTTGAGTCTCTGTGTGTGTGTGTGTATAGGTGGCACAGTAGACATCACAGTACATGAGATCCAAGAAAACCATTACATAAAGGAGTTACACAAGGCAGCTGGAGGCGGATGGGGAGGCAACAGAGTGGATGAAAACTTCACCAATTTCCTCAAGGAAATATTCAGTGATGGTGTATGGGATGAATATGTAAAGAAGCACCCTACCGAATTACAAGCTATGATGTACAACTTCAGCCTACAGAAATGCTCTGCTAGCAGGGACGCAGTCTACATACGTTGCTACTACAACCTCATCAGAATGGCAGAGTCCAAGAAGGACATCTCCCAGTTCTTCAAAAAGACAGCAGGAGCTAAGTGGTGTGATGGGACAATCATGATTACGTACGAGAAACTGAAGAGCTTGTTTCACTACAGTATCAAAAACATCATTTGTGCTTTGAGGGAAATTCTTTGGAAACCTGAGATGGTCAAAGTCCAGTACATTTTGCTTGTGGGAGGCTTTGCGTCCAGCATCATCCTGAGAGATGAGGTCAGGCAGGCCTTTAGCTGGAAGTGTCATATCCTTTGTCCCACGGAGGCCCAGGCGGCCATTGCAAAAGGGGCTGTTTTATTCGGAGTTAATCCACATATTGTTACCTCAAGAATCAGTGGTAGGACATATGGCTTACAAGTAAGTCAGAAATTTGATTATGCTATCCATGATGCCTGTAAACGGAGGGTCTCAAAAACTGATGGCCATATTTATTGCACAGATCTCTTCAAGAAATTGGTGGGAATTGGAGAGCCGGTGAATATAAATGAAGTTGCCCAATATGATTTCTCTCCATTAGAAGCAGATCAAACAAGGGCAGTCTTTGCTTTCTATTGTACAAAAAACCAGGATGCTCAATACGTAGATGAGGAAGGGGTAGAAAAGCTTGGCTCGTGTCAAGTGCCAATGCCAGACACACGGCTGGGGAAAGACCGCAAGCTGAAGGTGGAGGTTAAATTTGGGCTCACTGAATTTACAGCCACATGTACTGATGTCACTTCCAAAGAAAGTCGGACAGTTGTAATAGATTTTTTATCTTTATAAATACTTGGTGTATTTAGCAGCAGGAACAATAAGTCAAGGGAGAAAATGGCTTTAGGGTGAGGCAGTATGGTCAAAGGTTGGGCTCGATGATCTTTTCCAATCTTTATTATTCTAACAATTCTCTGATTACAACAATAGAGGAGGGAATCTGACCAAGAAATCCATCATCCAGCTTGCTGTTTACACAGGAAAACTACTAGTCTGATTCTCTGGTTCCTTACATTCCTCACCAACCACCTCACTTTCTCTTGTATCTGACAGCAGGTTTGTCTGCTGCTTTATCTCATGCCCTTTTAGCTTGCATCTCTGAACTCAATAGTCCATACTACCAATATAATCATCTGTGACCTACCTGTGTTGGATGCAAAGCCTCTGGACTGGTGTCTAACTTCCACATGAAGAAGCCCATAGCTGTTTATTTTAGCCTGGTGTCTTCTTTCAGCTACATCTTCTCTTTCTCTGGCATCAGGTCTCTTTATCTGGAGTACAGGTTTAACTCTGCTGGGGGTGACATTCAATGGATTTCTCTTTTCTTCAGAATATCACTTTGTATTAGTTTGAGAGCAAACCAGTGGGAGATACCAAGTTAGAATTACAATTTAATAGGAAAATTAAGATAAAGGCAATGATACAGAAACACTGGCTTAAATTGACAGAGTCAGGATACAGCCTGACACCCTGTCAGTCAGGGTGGTGGTAGCAGTCTGATTAAATGGTGGCTGCAGTCCTGTTGAAGTGATAGATGTGGTTCTGTTAAAGTGCTGATCCTGTAGAAGGGTCTGGTCTTCCTCGGAAGGTCCAGTGGTGGTTATGTAGCTCTTGTCCTCTGGGAATCCAGTAGGTAAGACCCGACCCCAACCATGGTGTTCGCAATCTCAGATTATATCCAGGATGGAAAGCTTGGTTCCTCCCTCTGGGCAGAGCATCTCACACTGGGATGATGTAATTTCATCAGTCAGGCGGTGAGACTTGATGGCCCATTAGCAGAAGATACCTCCTGGAGGGAGGATGGGTCATGGGAGAGATGAAGAACACTGCCCCATCTGCTTTTAACAGCTTATGAAGATGGTGATAGAATACATACCTTTGGTTACATCTTATATTGTAACCTAAGACACGCTTACATAAACTGTGTGTCATTAAAACTCCGGTGTCCCAGATGAGGGTGCTGAGTGAACCAGTCTAGGGGCTTGTGTCCAAAACCTGTGGGAGTGTTATTTCCATTAAATGACTGGGTGGTTTGATCTCATTAACTGGGCAGATATGAATGCCAGATTGCAACATTACAGATATGAACAGTGCTTATGCTGCTGTCTGAGGCCTCTGTCCAGCTCTAGGTACCCTCTGCATCTCTGATTTGGGCTTGATATTTTCCAAAATCTAATTTCTTTGCCTCCTGCCTGCAGCACCTGTGCAAAGGTTCAGCACAGTGTAGGCTTCATGGGCCTAAATTTGTCCAAGAAAAGGATGCAGTCCTGCACTGTGCTGGGTCTGGCTGAGGTGGAGTTAACTTTCTTCATAGCGACCCTTATGCTGGTGTGTGGTTTGTGTCCAAAATGGTGTTGGTAGCACACTGATGGTTCGGGGGGTGAGGGGTGGGGTAGGGTTTATGGGGTTGTTTCTTTCTCCTTCAGTAGGGATGTGAAGTTTCTCTGCTGAACACCAGCCTCCACCAATGCAAATTCTTGGTTAGCTGGATACACTGCAAGAAAACTCAGCACTGGCATCCTTATTAGTTATAATGATCGTGTTAGAGTCACTGCTGGCCATGTAGTGAATGTTGTTAATCATGAGAGCAGCATTCAGAGGACTAATCTGCATATCTGCTATGCCCTATTTGCTTTCACATTTAAAATGTTATGCATGCAATAAAAGTATTCACAAGAGACACCTGTGTGCATTTCTGCCATGTCAGGTGGTACCACTCTGTACACTTTGTAAGGGCCATTGTCAGGGCTAGGTCCTAAGAAGCTGAGTAGTCCTGCTTTTTTCTTACCCTTTGCATTTGGTAATTTGCCAGTGCAAAGCCCAGCACGGCTCTACCCGAGCCCACTAATGCCCTGGAATGGGAGAGGAAAGTACGGTGTGGGAAAGTGGCAGCAGGGAGAGCTGCCTGTGACTGTCCCAGGTCTTTCCCACCCACGTGCTATGTGGGCTTTGGGATTCAGACACTGACACCGACAGTCATGACTGCAGCTCCTAGTTTTGCTTGTTTTGATGAGCTGATTATCTTGATAGCCTCAGACACTGAGCATAAGCAAATGCAGGTGTTTGTCCTTTCTGTGAAAGCAGCACTGGGTGTCAGGCTAAGCATCCCTGAAACCTGGCAATATGGGGGGCTCTACCCTCAGCCTGACATTACCATGAGTGCTGGGAAAAGAAGAGTCACAGCTGCTGAGCCCCTGGCAGCCATCCTGTGAAAGAGGTGTGTCTGCTGAGCTGGGGATTTACCCCATTGAACAATAAATAGGGTGGGTTGTTTATGCTAAAAATCACAGAATCACAGATCCCCAAGTTTCAAGGATAAGAAAAGACAGTGAGGTTTGCAGTGCCTGTAACCAGGACATCAGTGAGCTCTAGAGGTGTGATGGCTGCTGGATCCTTAATGGCTGGGTGAGTAGAAGGTGCCACTCGTTTCTGTGGCTGGATCTTGCAGGCTGCCTTCTGCCTAAAGTCTGGGATTTCTTGGAAACTGAGAGAAAGCAACCCCCACTTTGCAGTGCTGATACCATTTCCCTGCAGAGCAATGGGACGTACACCCTCTTCTTCTGTGGGGACAGGTGATGGAAGAAAGAGCGGTCAATAGCTAACCCATGTAAACACAGTTAGCTATCAGGAGACAGCAAATGTTAATTCTGACAGCGAATGTTAATTCCAAAATCCCAAGAAGCCGGATTCGCCCTCATCTTGTCAAGATAGAGGGGACAAAGATCATCTCAGAAACCGCTGAATCATCCCTCAAAGGACTACGCATGCCCTGGAGAGAAAGGTGAAGAGTTCATTGTGAGGAAGACTACTTATCTTCATCCCAAAGACCCCTGATGAAGAAGAGAAGCCTTCCTCAGTGCGACCACCAGGACACACAACGCATGCGTGGCACGTATGCTAACGATACTAGTGACTTCCCAGAAATAATTTGTATAACCACACCTGTCCCAAAGAACGTGATGAATATTCATGTTTTAACCCTTAATACTGTGTTGTAGAGAGCACCGGTGTGTGGCTTTTGGAGGAATGATCCNTTTGCTTTTTCTTTTAAAAGCCTTTTATACACTCTTTTATATAGCTTTTATATATTCTTAGTGCTTTTAGCCTACATAGTTATAATTCTTTAAGTTTGATAACTTCCCTTAGACCCAATATTCCATTAAGCCAAGAGACCAAACATCCTGGAAACCCCAGACACCAAGGTCCTCTCCAGAACACATTCTGTAAACAAAGACAGGCCCATCCAGGGGGAAGGTTCCTCAGATGAGGGGTCTCGCTCGAGTCCCTCACTGGGGAATCTTTGATAGATATGCTAATTTTTGCAAGGCATATAATTGTATACACATCACATTGGGTGTGGCCATTTTCTTCAGTGGGGACTTTGGGGTGCATCTCGATGTGCATTTCATCACACCTAAGGATCGTTAAATAAATACCAAGGTAAAACCCTTTTCCCTCTTAACTGTGTTTAGCTCTCTTAATTTTAAGACCAGGAAAAGGCGTCACATCTGCCTCCCTGGCCTGAGCCTGCCTGCTTGATGTCAGATGAAAGTAGAGATTCACAAAAAGTTCACAGTAACTGTAAGTTAGCCTTGAAACCATGACAATGGGGTGCTGAAGCAATGGAACTGTGAAGAGACCCCAGGAACAGAATGCTGTAAATCCTTATGTCCTTGACAAGTAATGGTTCAAATAGATCCAGGCAGAAACTGCAACAGAAGTTTAACAGAATAAGGTTAAACAATAACTTAGCAACAGGTGGCAGGATGTAAAGACAACCTCAAGTTACTGTAGATGATTGTGATGTTAAAGAACACACTCCCAGGGGAATTTGTATGTGGAAATGATAGGATACTGAACTGGACTGAGATCAGCACATGCACATTAAAAATTTTGTTATACAAGCATGCGTGACCCATCTCCTGTTCCTGTATGTTTCTTTTTTTGTTACCTTTTTGTAAAAAGGACTCTGCTTGTTTTCCAAAAGGTTGGAAAAGGCCTGGCCTGGCACCCTATTCTGAAGATTTGTCATAAAATCACGTCTCAACTCAATGTGTTGATTGGCTCCTGCACACCAGGATTCCCTTCTTTAGGGGTAACATCCTGAGGAGTTTCACCCCCATTAGAAAATCTGTCTCTTCATGCAAAAGAAATTATGCTTGAGAGGATTCACTTCCTTTGGGATAATAACCAACACAAATCACAGGAGAGGAAAAAGAAAGAAACCAAGCAGGCATCCTCTTGCCCACACGTGGGGAGGCGTCAGCAACGACTTCATGATTAAACAGCACATTTTTCATAGCTATTCCATTTCCAGGCCAAAATAAATAGGTTTCTGGATCTTTTTTTTGTTTCAATTTCTAGAGATTGCTGAGGTGTAGCTTAGATGTGTATAGCCTTGATAGAGATGTCAAAACTTTGTGAGGGATTTTTGTGTTCATCTTACAAGGACTCAGCAAATCATGCAAGGGGAAAATAGATCATTTTCCAAAACAGTGGAAGTAACACCAGAAGATGGAAGACTAGAAAAGCATGTCACAGAGAGAGCATGGTGACATGCTTGAGGGAGGATGTCATTGCTTTGTCTGGTCAGGGACTACCCTGTGCTGCTGACACCTGGCTTGGCCCCAGACAAAATAGACTCATTGCACCCCAAAACTGGACCAACCAAGTAAGTTTAGGGTGCCTCCATGGAAAAATGTTTAAGAACGGGCAGTGAATACTGAAAAGAGAGAGACAAGTCCAGGACAGGTACAGTATCCAATGGGATGATGACCAGTGGAAGAGCCCATGCTGGAGCAGTTGAGTAGGACACAAGGAGCAGCAAGAGCAAAGGATCCCCATGCACCAGCTCCAGCTCCTGCACCACCTGTGGTCTCATCAAAGGGTCTGGTTGTAACCTGCAGCATGGGGTGAGGAAACAGGACAGGGGGAAGTGAGGCATCTTAGTGTTGGTTGGTTGGTTTGTTACTTGGCAATAAATTAATTGGATTGAAATTTCTCAACTCAAAACAGGTATTTTTTGGCCCATGACAGGATGTCTGACTATATCAAGGGGTGGAGCATGTTCATACTGCAATGTCCCAGAGGAGAGTGGGGGAGAAGCAGAGGAGAATTCTAGGGAATCATAGAATGTTTTGGATTGGAAGGGACCTTAAAGATCATCTTGTTCCAACCCCTCTGCCATGGGCAGGGACACCTTCCACTAGACCAAGTAGCTCAAACCCACAACTGCTTTGCAGCTTTCTATCAGACTGCTCTTTGTTTGCTGTGTGGTAAAAACGGAGAGGGAGGCAAGTGGGGACAAATTTCAGTGAAGTCATTTGAGGCCTCCCTCAATGGGAGCAGCAGCAGTGGGACACAACCCCACCAAGACCAGCCGGTCTCTGTGAGTTTGCAGCCAGCACTTTTACTTCTGCCTTGCGGTATCAGGCTGGTTTATCTTGACATGCTGCATATTTTCCCCTCACACCTGTTCCTTCCCTCCTCTAAACCATCTCAAACAATATGAGGTTTTGTCTGCCCTCAGCATCCAGCAGCAGTTTCTCAAGCCCTTTAGCCCTTATTTTGCGTGCGTGCCCTGGACTTAACCAGAACATTCCTGCCAGAGGTTAAGCCCAGGCATTGCATGGATAATCCATGAAAACTTTTTGCCTGCAGTTCCAAGTGACCGCGACTATAACAGGTCCAGACACGCTGTCTGCAGCTCCACGCTGGCCCTTCTCCTGCCCCTTATCTATCTTCCAGTCAAGCAGGGCTCAGAGACAGGACAGAGATTCTAGCTGCAAGCCAAGAGGGTTAGGAAAGTGAAATGCCTGGCTGTGCTGCACCATTTATCTTCAGTGCTAAAATGAAGTGGCTGTGCAGGGCACTGTGGCCATGGATGCTGTGCCACGCTGCCATCACCATCCCTGCAATGCTGTCATTTTGGGGTGGCAAAGCCGCCCACCCTCATGGGGCCAAGGCTGGGAGCAGCTGTGGGGCGAGCCCCTGTTAAACCAGAGGGCTGTGGGGAAAGCAGTGACTGTGGCATGAAGGCAGGATTGGAGAGAGTTGCTGGAGATAGAAACAGGATCTTTGACTGAAAGACCAAAGTGTGCCAGGGAGAGGGGATGGCAGGGCACCACAGTGCCCTCAGCACAGCAGCACTCTTGGGAGAAAACCAGGAAAATTAGTTCTTAGGCAAGGATCACCTTCAGGAAAGAGGAGCCAAGCACTGGCTTTGGCAGGGGTGAGAGGGGAAGAGAATTGACCTTTTTTTTCCCCACTGAAAACTGCCTTTTTTCCCTTCTCTCCTCAGACAGTGAGACCTTTGCTTTGGCACCTGACCTACGACTACAGGGCTAGTCCTCCCTCCTCATGTGGTTGGTTTCTTTCCTGATTAAAAGTGATTAGGTAGCTCTAAAACCTGCAGAAATGTGACTGAGGAGAATGGAGACAAAGAGAGCCTTCAAGATCTCTTAAATCCCCAGGGCAGTATTTAGAGAGCCCAGAGGAGAGAACTGGAGCAGAAAGACCCTGCCAGGACCTCCCTGTCCTTCTCCCTCCTGCTGCACCCTCCGTTGCCAACCTCTCCTCCACCATGTCGCTCTCTGAAGCAGAGGTGCAAAGTGCCCGTGGTGCCTGGGAGAAGATATATGTGGATGCTGAGGACAATGGGACAACTGTGCTGGTCAGGTAAGGAAAGAGCCCATCCGACTGCTGCCCCAGAGGTGCGAAGGAGGAACAGCAAGAAGGATGGAGATACTGCCTAGGAGCATGTCTTGATGTTTTTCATGCAACCCTTGCTGGGAAGAGGAGCAATCCACACAAGGGAAAATAAAAGGAAAGGGGTAACGGGGTGGGAAAAGAAGAAGAGACAAGAACAATTTCTTGTAAGGTAAAGAAAAGAAAGTGTGGTATGAAAGAGAATGGGAACAAAACATGGGCCTTATTTCCCTCTTCCTCTTTACCTCTAAACTCTTTTAATGCTCTTTTTAAACTCAGTATTTCACTTCTGATTCTCCTTCAGCCTCAGTCCATCTGTTCCATTGTATTATACCCTTTCTGTGGGCTTTCCTCTCTTTGTTTCCATCCTGTTTCCCTCTCTTCTGTTCACCTTTCACATAATTCACTCTCATCTGGGACTTATATTGCCTCCATAAGCATGGATCAGTTCAAACACTATTCTGGTTATCAGACCTTTACCCCTCCCTCTGGCTTTCTTGTATATCACATTTTGTGCCTGGATTACCCTCACAAAGCGTTACTGCTGCTCTTTCCTTCTGCAGGCTACACTACCTGCGCACAGTTAGGGTCAGGAATGCAGCTATAAAATGTTAGCAGCATCCAGTAGTTTGCCTCCCTGGGGTAGTTTTCTCTAGAAGGTTTTGCTTTAGTGTCCTACAACCCCAGACCTGCCTGTAGAGAAGTTCAGGGCTTCCCAGGACAAGAGAGACATGGCCATACTGGAAAGAGTCCAGCAAAGGGCCAGGAAGATGATGAGGAGACTGGAGTATCTCTCCAATAAAGACAGGCTGAGAAAGCGATGACTGTTCAGCCTGGAGAAGAGAAAGCTCAGGGGAATCTTATCACTGTGTACATAAAAACCTGAAGGGAGAGTGCAAAGAAGGCAGAGCGCAAAGAAGGCAGAGCCAGGCTCGTCTCAGTGGTGCCACGAGACAGGACCAGAGTCGATGGGCACAAACTAAAACACAGGAGGTTCCCTCTGAACATCAGGAAACACTTTTTTTTACTTCTGAGTGCAGCTGAGCACTGGCACAAGTTGCCCAAAGAAGTTGTTGAGTCTGCATACATGGAGATACTCAAAAGCCATCTGCCCATGGTCCTGGGCAACTGGCTTGACCAGTGGTGTTGAACCAGATGATGTCCAGAGGTTCCTTCAAGCCCAACCACTTTGTGACTCTGTGAAATGCAATGTGGAATTTGCTATGGATATTTCAGGTGGATAACCGGTTTACCCAATGGAGCAAACTGCTTTTTTTAAGAGTTTGACCAAGATTACTGTGATTGAGCAAAGGTAATTTTAAACACACTAAATTGTGTTACTTTTGAATAAACAGAATGAGCAGTACCCCATACTCAAACAACAATCCATCACAGGCAGTAAGAAAGCTTCGCAGTGGACTCTAGGAAGGGGTTAATTAACAAAACCAATAGTAGGGTTTCTCCATAAAAACACCCACCAGTATCACAGTAGTCATATCTGCTGTCCAGAACATCTTTGGGAGTATTAAACTGTCACAGTCACCCCATGTGAAGGTGCTCCCACTTCCCTGTGAAAGTAACACAGAGTTAACACTGAGGAAATACTTTAGAAGCAGTAGAATAAGTTCATTATAGGTTTTAAGGTGGAATGAGCAAAGGAAATGCCCTGGGGAGAGGCAAGGGAGAGAGGACTGGCTGCTATGGGCACTGGGGCTGTGCACAGGTGCAAAAGGCAAAGGAGAAACAAGGAATGCCGAGGGGCATAAATGCGTAAGGCAAGGCCTGGAATGTGTAGCCATGTCTGCTTTGATACCTTGGTCCACAAGTCAGGACGTCTCTCATTCCTCAACAGGATGTTTACCCAGCACCCAGACACCAAATCCTACTTCACACATTTCAAAGGCATGGACTCTGCCGAAGAGATGAAACAGTCAGATCAAGTCAGGGGCCATGGCAAGAAGGTTTTCAGTGCCATCAACAACATGGTGCAACACCTGGACAACTCTGAGGCTTTTCTTGGGATAGTGACCCCACTCGGCAAGAAACATGCCACCCAGCTGAAGATTGACCCCAAAAACTTCAGGGTGAGTGAGCAGCCCTCTTCCCAAAGGGTGTAACTGTGAGGAGGATGTGTTTTCCTCTTTGAGGGGTAGAACTGAAGAAAATAGGCTTTGTATGTAGGAATACAGATATATGCCTGAGAGAATGAAGGTGGTGGAAGGTGAGATGGTTGCCGGTGGAAGATGGCAGGAGTGAGAGATCTGGCATTGGTGGGGAAGAGGCTGTGCAGCAGATGTGGTGCGGGCAGGTCTGCTCAGGTGGGAGCTGCACAGCTGCCCATGAGCTGTAGTGGGTTTTCTCAGTGCAATCAGATTCCCACATCTGGCCTTTAACAACAAGATACAGAAAAGCAGTTTAACACTGGACTTCAGTCTCTGATGTATTCTTTATCTCATAACAAGCACTGAGCTTTTCTAGGATAACTAAACCAGCTGTTATTGAGCAACAATGGCAACAGCATTGTCATCATTAAACAACCACAAATAATAAAGACAGGATCAAATTACTTGCCCAGATCCACCTAAGGTCACTAGCAGAGTGCATTTATAACTATTTTGTCTGCCTTACACAGCAAAAAGAGGCACCTTCTGGCAAAGATTATTTCCAAATGAAGGTGATTTCAAAAGCAGTGGGCCCAATTTTCAATAAGTGGGAAAATAAGTGATGATTTCTGGCTGAAAATAGTTTTTCAGGATAAAGATGCACACAAACCAATAAATGCTGCACAGGAAAGGAATTGGCATTTCAAAGTATACCACCTACTTAGTGACTGCAAGGACAAATGAGCTCTGCTACAGAGTGCTAGATAGCTAAGGAGCATGAAAGATCAGGAAGAAACATACCCCTCAAGCCATATATTCCAAAGGTGTCCAACAAGGGGGCTCGTTGTGGCCTCTAAACATTTGGGACAGTCCCCAGAAGGATTGCAGTGGATGGCGGAAGCGCATCAGTCCTATACAGCCCTCCTTAAGTGATAGGTGCAGTCAACATTTACTACAGGATAGTTAAAAACACCAGCAGCAGTTTTTTGTGAATTCTATAATGCACCTTATTTCCCATGCCCTGTTACAAGCTCTGCAGGCCATGTGCTGTGAAGTGTTCTTGTACCCCTTTCTGCCCTCCAAGAATCCCAACTAAAGATATACAAGATATGTAAGTTCTTATGCCTCTAATGTGGAGAAAAGTTCACACTGGTTGTTTCTTCCCTTCTCCTTGTTTAGATTATCTGTGACATTATATTACAACTGATGGAGGAGAAATTTGGCGGAGACTGCAAAGCTTCCTTTGAGAAGGTGACCAATGAAATCTGCACCCACCTGAACAATATCTACAAAGAGGAGGGTTGGTGAGGCTGTGCACGCTCCAGGTTCTTCAAACATCTTGCCAGCACTGATTTGCTGCTTTTGGGCCCCCAGACACAGCTGGAAAAATTAAAATTTAAAAATAAAAAGAGGCAAGAAAAAAGGCTTATACAATATAGGTATCAATGTCAATAATTTCCTTAGCAAACTGAGTTTCTACAGCTAAACAAAACCTGCAGATACATCAAAGTCAACCAAAAAATCCTGATGTGCTTTGCAGTTTCAGTGTTTCAGGTGGGTTCCTCTGGCCACCATCCTTGAAGACTACATTTTAAGATGATGACTTTAAGCTTTCTATTCCTAAAAGACTTGCTCCTTCCAGCAGCACCAGCAGCTCTTTGGCTCACCTACCACCTCTCCATCCTCATGAATGACAGGAAGAAGAGCATTTTGAAGCATCTCCAGAATCTTGGTAGAGGTCCTTATTTAAGAGTAATGAGTATTGTTTTGTGTGACAAGGGGGAGGTGGTGTATGGGAATGACTAACGCCTGGGAGAGACATGAGCAAAGTCCCATCTTGCATGAGCCAGCAGAGTTGCCCAACCTTGGTTTCTCAGAGCAGCTTTCAGCAGAAGGGATGACAACAACTGAGTGTGGTCACCACTGGACCCCTCTGGGCAGAGATGAATGTCTCCAGGCTGTGGATTTCACCGGGTTACTCCCAGGAAATTACTTGCACTGTGTTCCCACACGAGGCAAGAGTAGAGCTCACTAGCTCCTGTGCACTCAAAATGCACCCAGCTGATGGAGGCTGCTGCCTCATTCCGTGGGCAGCACGGGGGGCTCAGCCTGGCATGGGACTCATCCTGTCCAGTCACACAGCCTGAGCCTGCCTTCAGTGCTAACCAGGTCCTGAACTATTTAATTGCTTTTCTTTGTACTCCTTAGACTTGGTGAAATAATCAGCTAATAGCTGCAAATAACCACATGCTGGTTTGCTTCAGTGTAACGCAATAAACACAGGGAAAGCAGATGTGCCCTTTGATTTGCTTCACAGAAAAGGTGATGAGCAGCACTGGCAGCTGGTTACAGTGCACAGTTACTGGTGGTACTGGGGGGTTTCCACAACCAGCTCAAGCTCCCACCCAGGCACCCATCACTCTTGCAGCATTCAGGCTTCTCAGGTGGTGGGAAGGGAAGCTTTTCACTTAACCATGAAGCAGCAGTTTTGTAAACAGGTAAAAATGCAGTGCTTTCCTTCATTCACCATGTATTTTACCTCACCCACTGCATTCGGCAAAAGATGCTAAATCCCAAAGTCCAGAAGAGGAACTCTAGCCAGGGGGAGGATGGGGCAGGCTGCTTTATTAGCCTTGGTGTTCTGTTCAGCTCGGGGAGAAATGGAAGCATATTGCACAGCACTGGCAAGGACTGTAAAAAAAGAACAAGATGTGTAAAAAGATATTTATAGTCTCAAATCCCTCTGAGGGAGTACAAATAGTTAAACGTCTGAAAAGAGGTGGTGGCAGTTCTTTACTCCCATTGCTCTGCTGCAAACCAGTTTGAGCTTAGTAAGATTTGAAGGCAGCAATTTGAAAAGTTACAGTGGCTCCACGCAAAGTCCCCACCCACCTACCACCTTCTAGAGATGGAGACAGAGAGGCTCAACGATTTCTAACCCTTGTGCACTTAACTGAGCATCACCATCAATACTTGACTACAGTCAGCATTTGTCAGATCATTTCAGCCTGGGAAAGGGTTGTACAGCCACGGCAGCTCCTGCTGCTGTCACGCCCTTTGTGAGCTTGCTGGTGTTCAGCCCTGCTTTGTTGCTAGTTAATCCTGCCTTCCTGATGGTGCATCTCCTAGAACTCTGCTTGCCTGCAGTGCTCTGGCAGCACCACCGAGCCTAGGGAAGGAATTTGGGACTGCAGTTTCCCCAGCAAAAGGAAGTGAAAAGCCAGAGCCAAGAGAGGTAGGTCATGAGAGAACTTTCTAATTGCCTGCTGTCTCCATTATATGCCCACAGAGGGGAAAGCAGGGATAAAGAAGAGAGCCAGGGCTAGGAGCAAACATTCTTTTTCCTTGTATTTCCAGCTGCTTCCCAGTTTTGCAAGCTGCAGTGAAAGACAGATTTCAGGTCTTACTGAAAAGAACAAATAATTACATAAGCAGTAACAGTGCAAGAATTTATTAAGCAAGTGGAAAAAAGCGATCAAGGCAAAAAACCAAAGAGCAAGAACCATCATGCAGGATTGGATGAAGAGTGTGTTAACATTTTTTATAAGACCCTATATAAGAAGAAACTAATCTCTACTGTCTGTTGAATAAAGGACAGCGATACTGAGGAAGGTGGCATGTGAAATATGGGACTGAGAACAGTAAACTGGAGGGGTTATCATGTGCTGCAGACCCCTACATAACACTGCACTGCCATCACCTCTGCAGCGTGGCTCAGTCTGCATTTATACGTAGTTTAATGCTGACTGCAACCCCCATCTCTGTGTCCCTACAGCTAAACCCACCCGCTTCGATGTACCCACCCATGCCCTTGCACAGGCCCCAGGGGTCTGATGTCTTGCTACCATTCTCTCTTCAGATATAGGTAATCCCTGCTCCAAGGCTATTCAACGTTTGCACAATCATCCATTTGCATTGGTTTAGGGAGCTGGCTCACCTATTTCCTCCCACTGCCCCTGCGGATGGGTGGGGAAGGACAGGCTGGACAGAGAGATGGGCTCCAGGGCAGGGCTATCATTGTAGCAATGAGATGGTAACTCCCAGATTCAACAGCTGCTGGGAAGCAAGAGCACAGAGGAACAGCCTCCTGTGCCAGCTTCACTGGCAAGTCAGGGTGGGTAACAGGATACAGCGGCACTAGGCCAAGCACCTCTGCCTAGAAACTCACCGTTTTACTGTGTGGTTCCTCCTGCTGCAGTAGGAAAAGCAACACACAGGTTATGCAGCATCGGGCCAGACTGCCCAGGGAAGTGGCTGAGTCGCAATCCCTGGGGGTATCTAAAAGGCATGAAGATGTGGCACTAGGAGACAGGGTTTAGTGGTGGGCTGGGCAGTGCTGGGGGTGGATTCAATGATCTTGAGGGCCTTTTTCAAGGTAACCAAATCTATGATTCCATGTTCAGGAGGGGATCTGATTTCTGGTAATGTGCCATCCCTCCAGCTGCTTACCACCTTAACCTTCTGTTTTTCACTCCCCTGACTAACCCAGAGTGATTATGAGATATGAGAATAGTGCTTGCAGGTTCACTGCAGTTTGAAACACGTTAAATCAGTGAAGTACTTTACTTTTTCTGCTCATTTTGTACACCTTCAGTTTGATAAAAACCACTACGGAACTACAACTGCATCAGTAAAATTTCCAAGATCACAAAAGCTGATGCACAGCTACAGTGTCCCTAAGTTCCCTCAAGAGCTCCATTTCATAATCTTTTTGAGCATGAAGACTAAGGTCAGTCCATACTGCTCTTCAGCTGTCCAGCAGGAAATTTACACGTGATAAATACCTCAGTTTTGCACTCCTGGAAATTAAGGTCATTGGGTTCTGATGGGTGGAAGATCCGTATTTAGGAGCAGTCTCCTGATAGATGCTCCACATCTTTTGCATCCTAGGTGTGTTTCATCAGTCACCTTAATTTTTTCTTCTGAACTGCACTTCAGTCCTGTATTTCAACAAGTAATTCAGATTATTTTATGAGGAAATTGGAGATATGCCTTACCTTCCTGCTTAACATCAGTGTGGTACTTCCTCTACATAATGGAAGGCCCAAACCCAATCCCCTGTTTGAAATTAAATTTATAAGCCATTTGTAAAATGAATGGCCTATTATCCAGAATTTGCTAGTGTGGAGTCTAGGCACTGTTTTGTCACAGTATGCAAATCTCACCCCCCCCCCTCCCTCCCCCTTTTTACAATACAAAATTTCTAGTTGCTGGCTGCTGGGGGAGACAGGTCCTCAGTATTTCTGGAATATCATTATTCCAGAAAGGAATTCCAAAGGAATCACTGGCACTTGTGCTATGTAAGATGTATCTAGAAATGACTGGTCACCTTTTGTCACACCACTAGAATTCCATTAACAACTGTGTGACGATAGGTGTTATCAAGCACTTACACTTGTAGCTGTACCAGATGGACAAACACTGGTAACTTCCATTCATCAAGCACCTGGGTCATCAAGGAAATCAAAAAACAGTCCCAGGAAGGAAGCTGATGCTCAGAATTCAAATGGATAAATAAATTTTTAAAAAAGTGTTAAGTAGTTAGTCATCATCACCTTGGGAGCTTAAAACGATGTGAACTCAAAGTGGAATGTGCAATGCTGGATCCAAGCCCTTGCAGAGGTGTAAAGGTCCTGTTCTAGCTTTCACTGCCAGCCAACACACTGCTAAATTATCTTGTGTGTTACAATTATCACCCAGGTGCTCTGACCATACAGAAAATGCTACAGAAACAACACTGAGGACAAAGGCACAGAGTGAATGGTATTACACAATGATGTCAGCAGGCCTTCATAGGCACTTGCACTATGGAGGGACAGAGGCTGCAGAACCTGCTGGAAATGCCAATAAATCACTACAAACACTGCTCTTAAGCATCACTGATTAGGTATTAGGTAACTGAGTGGTGTGATCTCAAGGAGGAAAATTCACCAATCTCTAAATTCTTCTGTGTGGGAGTAGGGCATATCTGAGTAGTTTAAATACCCCAGAGCACTTTCAATCCAACAGAATGGACAGCAACTCCTTTATGTTTTGTCAGCAACATGGACTGGGATCAAGGAAACCCTCAGCAAGCTGGTGCAGTCAACACACTGCAGGTAAGGGATGCCATCCAGAGGGACCTCGACAGCCTTGAGGGGTGGGTCCGTGCAAAGCTCAAGTTCAACAAGGGCAAGTGCAAGGTGCTGCACCTGGGTCAAGGCAATGCCAAGCACAAGTCCAGGCTGAAGGACGAACAGATGGGGAGTGGCCCTGCCGAGAAGGACTTGGGAGTGCATGGGTACAAGAGGCTGGACGTGAACCAGCACTGTGCACTCACAGCCCAGAAAGCCAGTTGTATCCTTGGCTGCATCCAAAGCTGCATGGGCAGCAGGGTGAGGGAGGGGATTCTGCCCCTCTGCTCTGCTCTGGTGGGACCTCACCGACCCCATCTGCAGTGCTGCATCCAGCTCTGGGGGCCTCAGCACAAGAAGGACATGGACCTGTTGGAGTGAGTCCAGAGGAGGCCACAAAGATGATCAGAGGGATGGAGCACCTCTCCTGTGAGGAAAGGCTGACAGAGTTCAGCTTGTTCAGCCTGAAGAAAGGGCTCTGGAGAGATCTTACATCACGTTCCAGTACCTAAAGGAAGCCTACAACTGGAGAGGAACTTTTTACAAGGGCATGTAGTGACAGGACAAGGGAGAATGGCTTTAAACTGAAAGAGGGTAGATTTAGATTGGAATCAATTCTTTGCAGTGAGGGTGGTGAGGGGTTGCCCACAGGCTGGGTGGGGCTCTGAGCAACCTGGTCTAGTGAAAGGTGTCTCTGACCACAGTAAGAGGGCTGGAACTGGATGATCTTTAAGGTCCCTTCCAACCCAAACTGTTCTATGATTCTGACTCCACATGTTTCTGCTTTTGAAGATTTTAGGATAATCAGGATTGTAAGCAGAATGACTGCTTCTCCTAGAGCATATCTGTACATTAAAAACTCTAATAACCAGATATTTTTTAAAAGACTGAATGGCTAGTTAATCACCTTAAGAGACCAGTATATCCTTGTTAAGTTATTGGACAATATGTTTTCTTTTTTATTTTTTTTTATTTCTTTTGTTCTTAATTTTTGTTTCTTGTTGCTGGTTTTTTTGTTTGTTTTAATACAATTAAAGATGTACCCCACAATAAAAAGCAGAAAGAGTCCTTATGGAAAAAACCAAATATATTGAACACATACCAATCAAATGGTACAGATATGGGACTGGCTTTGATTTCAAAATTTAAGTAGAAATAAAAAAGATGTAATGCAACAGCTGTTCAATTTCCAAGTCTAAATAGGCACTGTAAAAAGACATTTCCGCTTTCTCCAGCACACGTTCCTGTCTAAATGCTCCCACTGTAATCAACTGCTAGGATCCCAAACAAAAATAAAGCCCAACACTGGGAACATAACCTTAGAGTAAAAGTTAATATCCATCCACCCACCCTCTTACAAAAAAGCAAACAAAAAAAAAATCCCCCCAAATACAACCTTTCAATGCTGCTGTTTTGACTGGAGCAGAATTGGAGAATTTATAAAGGTTCAAAAGCACCCAAGGCAAGTAGTACAATATAATTTGTTCACTAACTTGTATTGGAAAGGAGATTAAAAACATTGAGATCTGCATCTTGGTACATAAAACTGTTGTCCTGAATAAAGAGAAATCTTTCAGAAAAGTTTTACAACTTGGTGGAAGTCCAGGACCCAGCTTTAGGCATCATTAAATCATGGGGTTTAATTCTGACTTTGTTATAACCACTTTTATATACTGTACATCTACCCTAGTTGGATCAGTGTTGGAACTGCTCACTGGTGTCCCTTTGAACAACTGTAAACTAAACCAAAGTATGCAACTCCATAGGAAGCTAGAGATCAGGTGAATATACAGCCAGTTATATCTCCCCTGCTTCACGCTCCTCTGAGCTCCTCGGCTCTTCCGATCGGCCGTTAGCGCTTTCGTACGAACGTTTCTTGTCTTTGAAATCCCGCGGCGACCTCTCCCTCGAGCTTCTGTCTTTATCACGGGATGTTCTATCGCGATCTCTTGAACGCTCTTTGTCTCTGGAAGATCTTTCTTTAGAGGATCTGTAAGGTGCAGTATTTTTGAGAATTCAAGTTAGACATGAGTTGGTAGCTATCGAACAGCATTTAGGTTTTATATTTTTCTTCTTCTTCCAACCCAGCTTTAGATTTATATAAAGCTGAAGTGTATGAGAAGACATCAAATCATTCTGCCCTTCTCCCTTTCCTACTTCCCACTTCAAAAGACAAGTACTTTGAGGTAGGATTTAATCTACGTTTATTACAGAGCCCAGATTAAGTTCAGTGTGCTTCACTACATCTCTTACTTTTAGCCTCCACCTCCTGGAGTTTAGCTGAAATTTCTCATCTGCAGTCTCTACTTTAAGAACAGTGTCTAGCCTCAGACATATAAACTACAAACTTAAAAAACATGTTTAAAAACAGGAGTTTGTTTAAAAGCAGGGAGAAATTAACTTGCATAATTCTGTAAGAGAAGCTACTATATGACAAATACAAACCAAATCTGGAATCTGTTCTACAACCATATTTTGTTACAAGAATTAATCCTTGTGTGACTTTGAAAGGCTGGGGTAGTGTTCTTTTTAGATATTTTACTCTGACAAATAAGCATTTTCAAAACCTTATGATGGAGCCAGGAAAGACCTGTTTTGTTAAACAAACTATGTAGTTTTAAAGTAAATTAGCTACCTGTATGGGAGAAAAAGGGATTAGACATTCTCCTCCATATTACCTTACAGATGCACTTAGGTCTGTTGTTGAAAAACACTGTATCTGTGTTTTACCATGCAGTGCAATCACAAAATATTCTAATACAGATTTTTACAGAAAATCTTAACAGCATGCTATAAAGCTAGCCAATCATTTCCTAGTCAAAAAATTTGGTACACAGGACAGGACAGTGTGACTGTACTCTCTCCACTTACAGGAAGTTACCATCACTTCACTTGAAAGCTTCAAAACTAAGGTCTGCAAAATGCTCCTGTACTAATTTCCTTTTGTAAGCTTACAAAGAAGTGACCTTTCATGTTAGTTGCTCATCTGAAAGGATTATTTTCCCTACAATGCAGTGTTTTGCAAGACTTAGTACTTGCAAAAAACACCGAGATCCACAGGTGTCGCAGTGTCCCATTAACAATGACATGGAGTCCAGGGTGAATAAGGCAAAGCGAATGAACTATTTATTAACATACAGAAGGGCTCTATGAATGTAGCTTGCTTCTGATGTTCACAGAAGTAGCAGGAGGTAACTGGACCTCGAGCTTAGCTACCTACCAAACTCACTGGTAAATTCCTCAAAATATTCATCGTAAAATATCTCTATAAGAATTCAAAACAAAGTACACAGCTGCACGATAGTTTACAAAAGTCTTAGAATTGTTTCTAATAGTTTTGCTTGGGAAAAGAGAGAAGGAGAGAAATCTCACAGAAGTGCTGGGAAGACAAAGTTTTTAACAAAGTACTGAAACAGCTCAGAACATCTCTCTGCTGAGAGCTTTTTTGTATCTACACACAGGCATTACCCCTATTCCACAAACTACATGTCACAGAAGTGAAGCTACATGCCAAATAAGAGGTTCATCCTGGAGTTAGTACAACTGTTTATCAAGTATCTTGTGCCTAAGTCCCCTGCAGAAGTAACAATGATTTAACTCCTGAAATAATTTGAACTATAAGCCCTGCATGTGTGGCCACTTCAAAACCTGACCTTTTATCTTCTTGCAGGTCAACAGTCTCAGGGTTTTAAGACTGGGCACCCTATCACTGTACTGCTCTCAAAGTATGCCACGGTGGGTAATCTATACAAGAAAGGAATTCTGTTCATGAGCAGACCTCCCTATGAAATGCCTCGTTGTGCAATCCCAACTCTTTTAAGTTATGCTCACCTCATTCATGTAAAATAAGCCAGCCAATCCTCAGGAGCAGACAGCAACTGAACAATTCAAAAGCAACAGCCCTAGCCTGCCCCCTGCAGTAATCTTTCCATGAGAGGTCCTTGCAAAGCAGTATCTTCAGATGCAATGCAACAAGCTTATTTTCAGGCACACCTAAACTTGTTTTTAGCTAGTGCAATACACAATAGACGGGCTCTGGTGTTGGCAACAAGAGCCCAAGGGAAAACCAGAATGTTTGACAGTAAGATTACTGCTGATATCCCTGGGTTCAAATGAAAATCAGCTGTTTCACTTTCTATGCTGCAGGAAACTGGTATTATCAACTTTACACTAATACTCTGTAGCACTCATCCAAAACAGAAATAATGCATAACCCTTTACTGTTACTAAAAAAAAAAAAAGAAAATAAATCACTCTGCGCACTCTGGTGTGTCAAATCATAAAAATGCTGAAGCTGAAATCTGAGACAGACTCAAAATGTGTTTAAATTACCAAGTGGTAAGCATAAACTTAATTTAGTGTGAAAATTCTCATTATGTGTTAGGAAAAGCCATTTATTTCTAGGGCCACTTTTACCTCTTTTTGGAGCTGCGTTCTCGGCTTCTCTCCCTGGAGCTGTGCCTGCTTCTATGATGGCTGCGGCTCCGGCTGCGGCTGGTGGAGCGGGACCTGTGGCGGTGCCGTTTCTCACGGGATTTGGATCGAGTCCTTCTCTTCCGTTCCCGCGAAGCTGAGCGAGACCGGTGTCTGCGGCGATCTCGGGACCTAGATCTAGGAACAGAGAGGGCTTACACCACACTGCTTTCACCCAGATACTCTTACCAGTGTGCTGGGAACATTATGCCCCCTATGTGTAAGCACATCTGTATAGAGAATGGCCTGCAGTGTTCAGAGCCGCTGCAGTGTCTGATCACAGGCAAACAGACAGGGGAAAGCAACGTTAGAAAGGCTACAAACTCCTTTTTCACTATTGCAGGCAATTTTACAGTTATTCATGACTGTATGGCTACAGCATAGCCAATTCAGGCTCCTGAAAGCAAATAAAAATATGAAAAAAAAAAAATCTACTTCTTTACACTTTAAAACAGTGTCTTTATCAGTCAAAGCTGTAGAGCTTCATGACGTAGTGACAGGGATCATCTGCCAGAATCTACATATTATGATGTTCTTAAAAAAATTGGACTATATTGTTCCCCATAGCTACAACAACAAAACTAGTCTGGAAGGTTCTAAACACTATACAAATCTGGTATTTTATTTTTTTTTTCCCCCAAATCACTTTGCAATCATACTTCAAACTTTGACCTTAAACTGTGTAGATTTGAAAGAACACTCACACTATTCATGGGTGATCTGCTGAGAGTTAACCTGATGCTTAGGATTTTGAAAACATGGGCTTTCACCAAAAGGTATTAGCCAGAAGCTTTTGTAAAGAAAAAGCAATTCTCTGTTTTAAGTGTTACTTGGGACATGAAGCTGCATTGTAGTAGCCACAAAATAGATGTAGATGTATAAACTCAGTAGCATGGTGATAAATAGTGTACAAACACACAGAGAGATGACCATGTAACAGAAAGCTTTGTTTGTAAAGATGGACATCTTAAACTAACAGTGCTAGACAAACTTAAAATGTTCCAGCTCGTGAAAGGCTAACTTCACCGCTGGTATTCCTTGTCTGCAGATTTATATACCTTTTGGCATGCTTGCTGTGGGATCTGGACCTGAAATAAATGGAAAATAGTAATTTTTCTTAAGAGAATCTCACTATCAAATAAAGTGCAATTTAGTAATAATAAACCAGACTAGTTGACCTGTTACTGCATTTCTCGTTTTAGCAGCACGTATTTAAATGCCTTTTATTTGATGTCAACATCTTTGTAACACGTTTATCAGGAAACACATCCCTGTTTGGTGCTGGTTGGGGATTTTTAAATTTATTTTGGAGACTACCCTACTAGAAACCCAGAAGAATATCTAACCAGCTTTTAAACTCACATCCCTCCCACAGAAAAAGCTTACAGTTGAAGCCAGTATGCCCTTATTTCCTGACAGGCAAATAGTACCAGACTGCAAGAGATTTCAGAAATTTACACCGTTAACCTCTGAAACTTAATATGTTGAGAGAACTGCAGCTCAGGTTCCATTCCACTCTAGCCCCACAAGGCCTGGAAGCCACTATTTCATAGAAGAACAGGGAATTGCTTTCCTTAATCATACATTCAGCTGCTTCCAATAAGGAAGATTTCTAACATCTATGAAGAAAATTGCTAAGAGATGTAAGGAGCTCATATGTGTGTAAGCTCACATCTGTCAGGTCTCAAAACAACGTACACACCTGAAAATTATCTAATTTAAAGACCCTTTTTTTCAAATATGTAGAGACAATACTATCAGTAGCTTTTAAAAAGGCTTTTTATGAAAACAATTCCATGTTTTAAGATTTAGAATGAAATTCTGTCTCAATCCTTGTAAGTTTCCAAGGAATGCAAACTATTGTAATTCTGCAAATTTAGAAATGTGTATGAACTATATCAGAGTTTTCTTATTAAACATAAATAGGTCATAATGTACATGCAATTAAAACATATCCCTACCTCCTTAGTTTCTCCCTTTCTTCTCTTTCCCTCTCCTCTCTGCGTTTCAGACGTTCTTGATTTCGTTTCTCCTGTTTATCAGCCACAATCCTCTAAAAGTAAAAGAATATATTAAGTTATATTTTAAAATTTCTCACATGAAGGTGCTATAAGAATAATCTAGACAGTTAATATTCAGTTCTTTCCCTCAGGCATATTCCCTTTCCCTTGTGTGTATTATTCCCACTCTCTTCCTCAGTATATATACTTTTTTTTTTTTTTCTTGAAGAAACAGAAGTTATTGCAGAAGAGCTGCATGTGGGTGTTACACGAAGACCTGAAATATGCAGGGTTAAATACTAAGTTTTTAATAAAGGGGAATTCAGAACAGTAAGTCATGCCTTTAATGTGAGAGTTTCCATGCCAATCCTATCATATTTTGGACACTGGGGAAAGGCAGAAAGGAATCAGAACTGGGAGAGCTAATTGTTTCTTAAAGGACTTGGATGGACCGACACCTAAGTTTTGAGGCTACTTGTTTCTGTATTGTGACTGTGGGACAGTCAGAGCAGATGCTTCAGCTGATAGCCCCCAGGGTGAACTCACTACTACTGGGGACAAGGCACGCTCAGTAGAGGGCCCTCAGATGTGGAACTCACAACTGGAGATCTGGCCAAACCCAAGTCTTGCCACCTTCTGGACATGATGCAAGAAATTCAACTCTTTGTAAAGACCTTCTTCTGAGAGGTGGAATTGCCCCAGCAGCATCTTGATTAGATCTCTGAGGAGAGCTCTGAGGAAGGAGGGGATAGTTATTGTTTTCTTTCTTTGTTAGCAAAGCACTTTGAAAGATTAACTTATTGATGCTTTGGGAATGTGAAATAGTTATCCATGCATATTTTTTTCCAAATGGTGTAAATAATCAGATATTTCAGCCCTTTACGTCAAATTATATCTATATTTCCTTGTACAACATCAGCAATTTAACTACAAGCAAGGTTTCTTGTTCAAGTGACTCTTTGCATAATTTCATGGAGGGATGAGAGGAAGCACACGTGACCTGTTCTAGCCATCTAAGATTTAAGTTACACCAGCTATATTTAGGAGCCTAGATTGCCAACATCATCAACAGAAAGAGTTGGGCTTTCTGAAGGGTAAGTCACAGCATCCACGCAAGACAGCTGGAATATTACAAAACATAAACCAAGTCAATTTATTCAAATCTAGTAGCAGCAATTTCTGCTTTCAGGGCTTCAACCAATTTAGCCACTGTCTTTAGTGATTTCTACAGCTAAAATGCTTAATTGAGCTGTGAACTCCATAATCTGTACATTAAGGTCATACATGGCATCAGTGTTGAAATCCATCATCTTGAAAACTAGAAAGTCCAGAGTATCATTCCAGTGCTTCTTCCAGCATATGATTTCTGGTCAAGATAGGTTATAATATTCCAACTGGATTTTAAATGTTCAAGCTATAGAGAACATGCAACCTCCCAGTAACAATTATTTCTGACTTCAAGATATACATAATTTTGTATTCTCACTTTGGATAGCTACAGTCTTGAGTTGTTGGAATCTATTCAAAGTCACTTCCTAATTTTTGTCCAGATAAAATAAACAAATTGAGTTTTAGTTGTTCACCCTACAGCAGGTTCTTTGAGTTCCAAGCATTTCTTTACACTTTTTGGAAAGCTTTTCCAAGTGTTATCATCTTCCTTACTACATGCTCTTTTATTTTCAAGAGTCTCCTTATTACTTTTAGAAGGTAAATCATCTGGCTAAAAGCAAAGTTCATTTGGCTATCTCCTGTGACTGCTAAGTATGTTTCAACATTGCTGTTCGTTCAAAATACAGTTCTCCATTTTACAAGTAGATCCAAGCTCTTTGTTCCCAAGATGCATAACTATGAATGTGTGTTTTAATATACCTCAGTGCAAAAGAGGTCATCTTACAAATCTATCCAGGTAATTGATGTTAAATTAGAACGTTTATAGTGTTTTTAGGCTAATGAAATCCAAAAGTTTAAAGTGATATGAAAAAAATTCATACATCCAGAAAGAAATATTCCATTAAGGTTTCCTGGCAAGTAATTAAGTAGGAGCACACACAAAAAATGTAAGAATTATTTACCCTGAGTTCCTCAAGCTTCTCTCTTATTTCAATAAATCCCAAATGTAGTTTTCCTCCAAAGTGATCAGCAAGTCGTCGGTCATTGTCATGAAGACCAAGATAAGCCGAGCACACTTCACAAACCCGTAGCTTCTGCTGCTGAAAGCTGGAGGCAGGCATAGAATTCCTGTATACTTCCTAGGAAAAAAAAAAGCACTTCTCAATGCACATAAACACAAAGATGACACTTTACCAAAGATACACTACAAATAACCAAATTCAATGTGCACCAGAACACCTTTTAGTTAATTCACACTATTCATGAATCAACTGTCTGTAAGATACAAGGCACGTTTCCTTATTTTGAAAATGGAACATATTTGAAGGCAGGGCATCAGCAACTGGTTTTGAAAATTAAAAAAAAAAGTGAGGCAATTACTATGTTAAGATTATATTATATAAAAGGATGAACAACTTTTTCATGTATAACAATGAATACAGACTAGCACTGTGATTATTATGTTAACACATTATGAAAATACTACACCAGCTTTAATTCCGAACCCCATCTAAAACAGTTTTAATTTCCTGAGAAATACATCTGCATTTTAGACAGTAATTAAACACATTATCTGAGAAAAATTTACCATAAGACATTCAGATGACAGACCAGCAAGACTGCCAGCAGTCCTTCTGGTACTATGGAAACAACTGCAGATACTGGTTTCTAGAAATTTCAGTATCTTTGTGTAATACAATATGGAAAAGCTCTTGGTGAGTTCTGTCACCTGAACATTACAAGGATCATTTTGACTTTCCTGATACACAAAACATGAGCTCTCTTTTGGTGAAGACAATGGATCACTTCACCGAAGCCTTCCGGTACGAGTCACATCAGCACAGCATGAGGTTACAACAGGGTTGCCACAGCAAGAGCTGTGAGACCCAAACCAGGTCAGTGCAACCATCACAGCCACAAAGGTAGTGTCCACAGATACTGACCAACACAGCCAAACTAGGATAAATGCACCATTTGTGGAAGGAAGTATAATTTTAATAGTATAGGAATGTATTGAAGGGTAGAAACTTTAACTGTACAGGGTGCCACAAAGCAATTTCTTTAGTTTTATATGATGCAATTAGCTAAGGAAGTGACGGAGATGAGATGCCTTGCATTACACAGAGGCCAAGCAATTTAATATTTGACCCTGCCCTCTCCATCCCCCAAGCCTTACACAATCAACTTACTTCTGCTTCTCTCTTCTTTACCCGAGCCTTCTCCACTTCATCCATTACTTTTTGAGATTCTTCCACATTCCCATCAGCTCCGAGCTGTTCTACTTTGGCCAACAGTTTCCCAATTTCTTCATTCAACTCATGAACTCTTTCAGCCTTGAAAGACAAGGAAAAGCTTAACACAGGAAATGCTTTTAATTATGGAGAACAATCTGAACTACTACTTAGTTATGATATGCAAAATTAGAAGGATAGAATTAAGAGAAACATGCAGAGTTACCAAGCCTATGTACAATTCCAGGAAAGGATTTTGTTCAGAAAACTTCAAGTAATTCACACTGTTGTCTATACCAGTCTTGGAAAATTAGTATTTATACAACCATTCCTCCTAGCATTTGCATATATGTGCAGAAAAATGATAGGGTTTTTTTTTTTCATTCAAAAAAGATCTAGAGAAAAGTACATCGATTTTTCTTTACTTTATGGAAGAAGTTTGGATCAAAAAGTGTAAGAATTACTAACATCTCTATAGCATGGATTCAGAGTCAAGTTTCCTGAGGTCAAAGATACCAGAGAGGCCTCTTTCCTGTTCTCTTCTGTGCCTTAAAGGCAGTTTTAAGAAGGATAGAGAAAATGTATTACTTTTCCCTTCTCTTCAGTATGAATTCTCACATTTGATATATTTGAAATTGGCTCCTTAGAAAAACTGACCTTCAAAAAGACAGCAGTAACTAGTTTGACAAGCTTACCTTAGCTGCAACTTCAGCACTGATCTCTTCTTGGGTTTCTGCCAGTCTTTTCTTAGCCACTTCTGTTCGCCGGTCACAGTCTGCAATAAATGACTGCAGGTGGTCCATTGCCTAAAACATCAGGCAAAATAAGAAAAGGATCAGTGGTTTCAAGAATATAAATATTTCATTAGCTGTAAGGCTTCTTAAGTTTATTAAAGCTTCACTTTCACAAGTTTTATTAGTGATTAGTGAAACCATAATCTACCAGTTTATGCTGACTAATCACACATATTAATACAAATGGTTAAAAAAATTATAGTCTACACATTGTCAGTTTCTAGGTATTCGCAGAAATTTGGAAGTGAATCTGTCTTACGTCATCTCGAAGAAGAAGAAGTGAGTATTTCTAGTAGGCATTAAAATTCTTGAAAGGCTATTCAGGATCACTTCATCTAGCCATTACATGCAATACTGAAACATTTTTCACTGGGATTTTAAGCTACTAAGTATATGAACCATCCCTCCAAACAACAATTAAAAAACCCACACCCTTTTGTCCCAGAAAAGTCTAACTTCCTAGCTGGGAGTTCTAAACAAACTATAGTGTATGGAGACACAGTGCATGATTTGTAATCTCCAATACAAAATCACTTTCATTAAGTGTAGAATTTAAAACTCTCTTCAAAGCATACACAGCTTTAACATATGCTTGCTATTTGATAACACTAAGACAGCACTCACAGGTTTATGATACTCTGAGAGGCTGTTAACAGTTCTACCTAGAGATGACTACCACACAAATTAGCATATAATCATGAAGACGCAAGTATCTTCATGTAACTGTGCCAGGAGTTTTTCTGCCTCTTTATAAAATTGCTTTTCAAAAGTCTTCCTTCAGTCTGTACCAAAACTTAACATCTGTTGCTCAATTTACCCACCTAGGTACCCAAACTATTGCTTCCTCTGCACCATTAAGACAAAATACATACATCAAGCTCAAAGAAGAAATCTTGATCTTTGGATGCTATTTCATAGTCTGCCCTTAATGCCAGGTCATGCACTTTCAGGCATTCTCCAAGATCCATTCTCTGAAAAGACAAAGGCAATGTGGTTCAACTTTTCAGAAGTGTTACAAGGAATAACATTAGCATGATTTTCTTTAACAGTCAAATATTCTGAATCAAGTCATCTCCTCTGTGGGAATGAGAGTTTAACAAAGCTATAAGATGATGGGTCTTTGACAGACATGCACAAATCAAGAAATAATAAAAGCAGAGAGAGTGAACAACTTATCACGATGGCTGTTTGCCTTACAAAATATCATTAATGTTCTGCAAAAATGCTGTTTTACTAAAAGTTTAAAAAAGTGACTGAAGTCAACATCATGTATTGAACTTAAACAGTTTAGCAGAGCCAAGTTCCATGAAGATAACTGTCTGCACACTCTGATAATGTGTTTCAGTTATGTTCATCACCTGGAAGAGCTACAACCACTGCACCATTGTAAGTGCTGCTTAAAAACCATTCTTGAAGCATTCCAAGTAAGTCAGCCAAAAATCAAATCCCTGCAAAACATTTTGCAAATGAGTGAAGATGAGCTGAGTGTTGACTGTGTTCAAGAACCAGGGAAGAAAAAGTACAGGTATTCCACTAGTAATCTAAAACCATTCCAGAAAGGGCAGGAAGGAAGCATGAATGTAAAAAGTAAGTAGGCTGCATCACTGATCCTGCATACTGTGCCACTGAGGACAGTGTCCAGAATCTTATTAGGTAACAAATACTGGTTTTAAATTGAATTTTGCATAGGACACAGCATAAGAAATTCTAATTCAGTCTGTTCACGGCAAGTCTGGTGATCAAGAGCAATGTGCACTTGACAAAAAACAAATGAAAAAACTCCACCCACAAACAACCACTAAAACCCCTCCCCAAAACCCCTAAACCAACCCCTGTCCCCAACCAATTTGTAATGGAAACAAAATTGAATAAACCCAAAGCAACCTCTCTGCAAAAGCACAGGCTGATGTAGAGTCATTGGAAGTGACTGATTTACAGCACTTAAAACCAGCACAGTTTCAGTTAAGTCTGCTCTTGGCACTGCTCACTTAATATTAAGAAGAGTTAATCCTTTCTTAACATTGAAAGCACATGATGAAAATTGAACTCTGATGGAAAAAGCTGTCACTGTTGTAGTTAAATAACAATTTTAAACCCAAACCTAAAATAATTAATAACTTCTGAGTTTTGTAAATAGAAGACGAGTGTTAACTCAGAAAGTGCTGTAAGCCAAATGAGTGAGGGTTTTGTTGGGTTTTGGTTTGCTTGTTTTTAATAAATAAAATACTTACATTTCAGTAAACAATCCAAGCTTCATAAGTATA
Organism: Oriolus oriolus; assembly: GCA_013400235.1. Classification (NCBI taxonomy): domain Eukaryota; kingdom Metazoa; phylum Chordata; class Aves; order Passeriformes; family Corvidae; genus Oriolus; species Oriolus oriolus. The sequence goes on from VXBT01013580.1 coordinate 240,349, forward strand.
GTAAAATAAACAAAACTCAATTATTTTAGTCTTCTCAAATTTTTATTTAGACTTCCAATGAAACCATTAATTTTTATGGAAGCTGTTGGTTTATTTCATACAGAAGTTTCAGATAGAGAAAAAAACCCCACATCGGTAAAATAAAGAATTTTGAACTTGAAAAGTTTTTTTATAAACTGCAGTTATTTAAATCCCCTTCAGCCACCATAAATCTGTTTTCCGGAAAACATTTGATTGCAATAGGGAACATCTGACTGCAATGATAAAAGAAAAGATTAGCTTTTCCTTTTGCAACTATGCAGGACTTCAGCAATTTTGTTAACTGATGCAAATCCACAAAGACCTTGAAGCTGAGCAATGTATTATAGATGTCTCTTTCCAAGTCATGCTGACATTATTGAAACGGAAGCATTTTTTCAGGAAAGTACTTCAATACTCGGAGAGCAACGTGAAAGAACTTTTTAAAATTATCTGAAAATTAGACACTTAAAAATTATCCTAATATTGTGAAAAGATCGACTTTATGCTGATTCATCTCTTATACTCAATAAGGTCTTTACGGCTAGACTGTAAAACTGAAGGCCAAGCCTGTCTGAAGTGAAACACTTAAGTTATAAATGCATAGATAAGGCTAGTGACACACTCGAATAGGTCTGAATACAATGATGAAAAGCCTGAAACATATCCACCACAGCAAAAAACCCCCGCTATTCTAAGATTCACTCTGCATACTTTGAATAAATGCATGAAATAAAATTCCATCACACACTAAAAACCCCCAGAATCCACCTAACACTACCATGACATGCTGTTCACATTACATGTGTTTTATGCTTCTTTCTGTTTGCGTTGGATTTAACCTCCACAAAACAGTACATTTTCTGATTTCTTTGGTTCTTACTGGGAATAGTAAATCCAAAGCCTGAAAGGACGGCAGTTAGTCTGAGCCAGCATTACTACTGAGAAACGTTCTGTGCTCCCCTCATCCCTGTGCTGTGCCACTCCATGCTGGCACATCTGCCTGTGCTGTTGAACATAATACAATCTGGGTACTGACTGGGTAAAAAGTATCTTAGCAAACCAAACACAGAGGCAAATTTTTCAGTAGTGTGCCTTTGTCCAACCTGTTGGGCAGCCACACAATGTGCTGACAATAAGTAGGGGACAACACAGTAGTGGACTTAAGAAGCTGGCGTCTCTTACAGTATCAAGATGGCAAATTCAAAAGCTGCTGAAAACCTTCAGTAATGTTAGTGGAAATTTTGGGGGACAAGGAGTATGTTATAGAGGATTCCTTTTTGTTAGATGCTTCAATCACAAAAGAAATTTTGGCTCCCCCTTCCCCTGTTTGACCCAACAGGGCTGCCTTCTAAATACTCACATGGCATAACTGACAGGGAGCAAGAACAAGCAGGTGCAAGAGAAAAGGATTCTTTATCATTAGTTTTGCTGCTGAAGAAATTACATCATTGTTGGAACTGCTCCTTAAAACAGCCTATACTAGTCCTGGGTAACCCTTTGAAAGTCTTCACAGAAATATTACTATTAAATGTCTTTCATAAGAGTTCTATTAGCAACCCCCAATGTAGAGAGATATAAAAAACCCACCATGTTTAAAACTCTTAAATAAGTTTGCATATTAAATGCAAAAACAGGGTAAAAACTTCTGCTGGTGTAAGTTACGCAACATCAGGCAAAGACAACTCATCTTGAGGACGATTCATTACTGTCAAAAGTCTATGCTGGATCATGATTGCCAAGAACCTCAATAAGCACAGAGCAGCTTGTATTACAATCTGGTATGATATGGGTAGCTGCAAAGTACATGGACAGCAGATGAAAATGGACAGAAGATACAGTAAGACATTATTTTCCTTTTCCACAAGTCCACCTTGCAATTTGGTGCCAAGACATGCCCTCCCCCCAGAGGCAAAGAACAAGCATTGGTAGTCAGCCATTTAAAGATCAATCACATTTGAAACAGAAGATGGCTAAGAGGGAGACTCATGTTCAGACACTGAGTTAATGAAAGGCTTAAAAAGAACACACTTAACACTTTTTCACTGCCAATACACTGACTTTCACATAGACTTACACTACTTAAAAGTGATTTACAGAGGAGTTCAGATGAACAACACAAAGGAAGGTGAAAATATCCAAGTCCCCAGGCTAGACGTAACAAAATTTCATTGAGTAAGCTAAGCCATGCTTTGGGTCTTTTTGCAGTTTTCTGCACTTTTATTGAGATTAAGACCTGAAGAAAAGCCTACATGTTTGGAGACCTTATTGCAAGTGAAAGTTATTGCTGAAGATTAGTCTAGGTAACCACATACAAAGCAGGACATCAGGAGTCCTTTTGTTATTGCTGAATTCTGCTTAAGAAACTAGTGCCTCCGAGTACCTGCTGACCATTTTCTGCAATTGAAAAAAAAAATTATTTCTCAGTGTTAGATAGGCAATTAAAGCTGCTTGATTTCCCAGAGCTGAGGTTTAAAAAACTTCATATTGAAATGATTTAGTAATCATTTTTGCCATCTCATCCACAAAATAGACAGAATACCTTTGATATAATAAAGAAATAGGGATTACATACATTTAGTTTGCATAGCACTGCTTCAGTCAAATCAGGTACCAAAAAAAAAATTATCACATGCGTTAAGTATGAATTGACAAGGAAGAGCTGGCCAAGGACCTGGCAAAAGAGAATCTGTACAGTTTATGTGCAAAATAAATGTGCACTCTGAGTAGCTGACAAATAACTGAATTGGAAACTAAACTCTGATGTGATGCTGTTTCTGGAACATGAAATTAAGGTGGGGCTCCCCCTCCCACCCCCCCCCTTTTCTGTTTCAGATCTAGAGCTACCTACAGCAAAATTCTCATTTTGGCACTTTTACAACTGCTACACAACAGCTGACATCAGAAATTTGATTACTGAATATATTCTATACATATATACTGCAGAAAGAGCATAGAAAAGCTAAAAGTACTTAAAACAGAAAGGGCTGATGTTGGGCCAAGTGTGACACAGTAGCACAAACTATCAAATGCTTCTAAAACCAGCAGATATCTTTGATAGGTTTTTGAAAGAAGATACTCAGGGCAGTGTTTATGTAGGTATTTCTTTCTAGATATAACAATACCAAAGCAGTTCACATTCAGCACGAGGAGAATTTTTTGTTTGTTTGCTTGCTTAGAAAGATCTGACATTGCTAAAAATGTGATATTGGAGGAACCAGATCTCTTTCTTTATCAAACTGTCAAGGCACCACTAGGGTTTGTATGGTGCTGATAAAAAGAAGCTGAAGATAAGACTCTTTGCTGAGATCTTCCTTATTATGGAACTCATTCTTCAGCTGCACTACCAGTTTTGTTTTGAACAGATTTCTGGACTTGTGATAAAGTCCATCCTTTCTTGTCAGCAACACATATTTAGAAGGGGATTTAAGTCCTCTGACTCCACTAACAGTTAACTTTTGTAGGACTTCACTAGTAGGAAAGAAATGCTGAGCAAAAAGATGCAGAAATTATTAAACTGAAGTCCTTAGTAACCACCGAATTCCTGGTATTTTCTGAAGTATAATACTTTTAAAAATGTTTTTTCTCAAGACTTCAACTTCTTAGAATAGATCTTCACTACCAAAATTAACAGCAGTCTTTCTTATTATTGAATGAGATATTTCAGTGTTTACATAGTATTTGTTCTTATAGCCTGACTATAAAATATACTAACACTGAAGTTGATAACCATGCAGAAAGTAACAACTCCCCCCTTCACTGCAATAAATCCATTAAAATGGAATGTGGTACAATCACTTCACCTTCCTGGTGCTGGTCAAAGAAATTAAGAAGACATTTCAAGAGACTGACATGATCACTTGAGAGGACAACAGTGCACTTCACAATTCATCACCACTGGGCTGAATGCTACAAACTGAGGTAGCTTATGCAAGCCTAATTTAATTTGATTTGCTAAGCTGAAGCAGTCCACATGATCAAATCAGCCTTGAACTGAAAAGCTGATACCCTTAGACACAATGCCTTCTAACAGCCTCTGATGCTTTTTCTAGAAGTACAGCATAAAATCAGTCACACCCCAAAGCACAAGTTTTAAGCATGCAAATAGTTCCGGAGCCAATGGGACTACCGGTAAATAAATCAACTGCAGATTAAAACTCTTTACTAACACCTATCTGCACATGTGTGAACTATCCAAACTTCTCTTACACAGTAAAAGGAGATACAGACAGTACACTCAGTGAGCCTAAACAGATTCAGCCCACCTTGAGAGGGATACCCACAGGCAGCTGAACTGCATATTTTCCTAGGCTCCACTGCCTAAGATACCTTCTGACTTCAGTGCAAGTTTCAACACCTAGCTCCTCATCTGAAATCTAAATTTAGATGTCTTAATCTGGAGCTGAATTCCACTCCTAATAAGCTTAAAGTTAATCACGTATTCATGTATATTGCTAAACCAAGGTCTTGATTAATGTGGTTTTAGTCAGTAAGAGTCCTGAAGAGCTGCACGCAATAAATTTAGGAGCATCTAACGATATGCTTAACTGCAGGGTGGGCCAACAGAGCATACTTTGAGGTCTGTATAAATAAAATGCAAGAAGTAATTTTTCCTCAACCAATACACATAAATACAAAGTTAATTCACTGAGCAGATAGGAGTTTCTCAACCATCATTTGCAAGACCACATACAGTATTCATGAAACTTTTTTCATCTGGGAAGCACAATCAAGCTGATAAGAGAGCCAGACTGATGCAGAAAAGTTGGGCTTTTCAGACAGCTATTGGGTTGCTACAACTGTTGAGGACATTGGTACTTAATAATAGCCTTATTAAAGGTATTAGTTTTAAATCTTCCCACCTTGTCATTTTCATTAGTACTCTGCTATTCATTCAGAAACACACAAAGAATAGAGCAAACATACAAATCTTGTAAAACGTGCAGAAGACAGCATGGACCTTACTTACATCCAGAGCACATTGCTTAACAGGTTCGTACCATTATGGGAGAATCATCTGACTCCTACATATGCAGCTTCAATCCCAATCTCATATTGTGGATAAACGAACATTTTTGTGAAGAAAAAAACCAAACACTCACAAACAAAACCCCACCCCAAACCAAAACAACCAAAAACTCCAGAAGTCTTATCATCAGCAACCATTAAGGATAAAAGTAACAGTGCCAACTCTGTAAGGCAAAAAAATTTGCTTTAAGTAGGCAAATTATTCAGTGTCTCATCAGCCGGGGTTTACAAAGTCTTACTAATTTCTCATTATAAAATTTTCAGCTCAAAATGAATGAGCAGACTCTTAAACCACTAACTTATGTATGTGAACTGGTGTCCAAGTGATCGTTATGAAAAAGCAGAGCATCAAAACATGAAAAAGTGATAGTTACAAATAAAAATAGCTTTGGTGAGAGGTATTGTCAAAAGCAAGTTCTAAACAGACACTGTTCTACAACCTTGAATACCACTTCTGTGATCTTACCAATTAGTTTACTATGTGCATCACACAAACTTCAGAACACATTTCAAATAAAAAGATAATCACAGAGCACTATAGATTTGGAATTTAATAAACTGAAAGAGGATGCTAACAGTTTTATCTTTGCATTTTTGCTGCTGAGACTCAGTATTCTACATAGCCCATTATTCCCACTGCCCTTAGAATAAGGCCACAAAAAATCCAAACCAATACTCTACCCCTCTCTCCCCAGAGTGCAACACAAAATCACCTCCACCAGGCAGAAACACCTCTGTCTGCTTGACTTAAAATTTCCAAGTCTACAAACTCAGAAACTTAGTAGCACAAAAACATATCCATAAATAAAATCCCTAAACAAAAGGTATACACGCACAACCTTTACCAATACATACTGCAACCTGAGGAACATGGTTTTTTATTGTCAAGGGAAATCAAAGCCTTTGCAGAGTTTTGGGAATTTGGCCATTAAGGGAAAGAACACACTAAAGTAACAGGGCCTACTCATATGAGTCACTTTCTTTGTGTTGTGTTATCTGTGAATGTCCTCGAGTGCTTTTGAAAGAGTGGGTGGACTAGAAACATACAGAAGTCCGCATTTTGCAAACAGGAACAGAAATATGCAGCACCTAGAAATTGTAGATCATCTTGTGAAACACAAAAAAAAGGCAATTCATGTCCAGTATTTTACTGATAATCTAGTCAATGTAGAGACTTTAGCTCATAAAATATCCCCAGAGAACTTACTCTTTCAGGAGCATTCAGGGACTTGAATTTAAAAAAAAGTCACTCAGCTTTTGTTACCTATAGATCTTGAATGCAAAGATGCATCAAAATCTTCCTATCAAAACTCTGGAGAAAATTTCACAGTCATTTTCTAAATCAGTGACAAATTGTTCAGTAAGACTCCATGCTTCCTGCCCTTTTATGCTGTTAAGAGAGAAGGTCTGCTCCTGCAGATCTATGAGCAGGTAAACAGCAGAACATCACAAGGGCCAGGTAAAGCTTGTCTCTTTTGAGCCCCCTTTCTACTACTCCCACTAAAAGGATTAAACTAGTCACTGTTTTTCTGGACCCAGATTTACATTGTGGAATGCATTTTCTGGTAGGATGACTAAGTGCATGAGGAAGGAAAGACTGATACTCTCTGCAAGAAGCAGTTTCGTTTAGCATTCCAAGAGCTGCAGCAGAATCTGGTATGAGGTTGATGAAAACTTCCAGCGAGGATTTAAACTGTGTCAGCTGCCCCAGCCTACATGACTGACCTGCAATGTAAGAGGCGCTACTGCATGACACCTATGACTTTTATAGTTCTAAAGATAAACATTTCTTACTTGCAGCTGTTCTAGAAATCTTTGAAACTGGACCACAAAGAAAAGCTGTCAAACGCATCTTTGACAAGTCACTTCTTGTGGATTATGACCAATGCCTTTGTATGTTTTTATAGCATTCTGGTATGTCCCAAATCTCTCCCAAGCAGGAGTTATTTTGCTGGCTACACAACCAAAACACTATGCAACATAACAGATGGGTGGAAAGAAACACATTGTTCTCCCTTTCCCCCCCATTTTGTTTGGATGGTAACACACAAACCAGTTCAAAACAAAACTATATATACATTGATGCACAATACCACTTCAAATAATCCTTCAGGCAGATTTTCCAGTACTTATTTTCCCCAGTGCCAAAGGGTAACAAAATGTGGCAATATCAGTGAAAAAAGCTACCCTAGCAGCATTAAGAACAGTAGGCACGTGGGAGTCCCTTGCATCATCGTACTACATCTCTCTACTATTAATTATTCTAACATCATCAAACATTAGGTTAAATAATCAATGAAACATTACTCATCTGCCTTTCACATAAAATAAGCTACCTTAAACATGGACCACAAGGGAAAGTACAAGCACACTGACAAAGCTACTTGCATGTGTCAAAACCCCTTGTTTCCTATGCTCAGGTAGTGGAATTTCTACTACAAAGTACACAAAAGTAAAACACGTTACTAATATGCCATAAATGGAGATTTTAAAATTGCTTTAGAATTTATGACAATGGCACGGTAACTAGATATTGTACAGTAAGTGCCACTATCACATTAAACTTATCTCAACTTTTATAAATGTAATTATTTGAACTTTTAATTATTTTCATTAGAATATTTCTGAAGAAAGAAAAATCACTGTACTTCTCTATAAAAACATATCTATGGAATACTTTCCCACTACAACATAAATTTTTAAGAAAGTAACTTCATAACTTATGCATACAATACATTTTATTTCTTTCTATTACTTGCAACTGTACCACTTTAAGGCCATTTTGCTGTAGTGCAAATCACGTAGGTTACATTATTTGGCTTTTCATGTTATAGTAAACAATAAAATTTAAGTAATAATTAACATATAGAGCAGAAGAATTCTAAAAATTAACTTTAGAACCCATAAATTAGTTGTTTTTGAAAGTTCCTCTGAACTACCAGAGAGCACTAGATAGTCACTAAAAACCATGAAATTAAAGGAGATACTACAAAGAACAAATACAATTCAATTTCTCCACTCTTATCTAAATAAAACACGAGATTTAGCTACATACAGTTCCAGACAGCACATCATGAGGGCAGCAGTTGAGAAGGTGGCTCTTGCACACTCTGTCATCACTGAATTTGATTCGCTGACGGGTCGTGTCACCTGCAGTATAGAAATCAGCACATTCCAGGTCAGAAATCTGCAGCAGTCAGACACGTTCTGCAGGTTACATGCAAAGCGTTAACAGTGCCCTGTCACATAGTGAAGGTCTACGGAAACTAGAACTTAAAACACTCTATGCTTCTTTGCCAAATAACACCAAAAACACAAATGTGTGTTTCAATGCTCTATAATGCTATTTTAAAATCTTCTCACACTTCCCCTTCAAAAATGCAGCAGGAAAAGTGCTTGAAACCAGAAAGTCAGTATTAGCTTAAGAACACTTTGATACAATAGCATTTGTTAAACGAGCTATATAATGCTCTGTTCAGACTTTGCATGAAATAGTGATGTATTTCTATGCAAGAATTAGCATATAAAAGCAGCGTCATAAACACAAAATTATACATATTGAGTCTTCACCAAATCCCACCTGATACTCATTTTATGATTTTGCTCTTGGATGCAATGCACCCTTCAAAATCTGATGGGTAGCATAAAGAGTTGGCAGAAGAATGATTTTAAATGCTTACAAACCTGAAAAAAAAGATCAGTCAAACACACGGGCATAGCCTATATGCAAAATATTTTAGAGGTGTTTGTATATCTCCATATAATAAACCTTTTTTCTTTTCTCTTCTACATGCTGTTTGTTGGGCTGGAACATCTGAATTACATCTTCATTGTGGCAGGTTGCAGCTCCTGCATCAGCAGAAGCATCAACCTGCCCAGACACTGAGGTCCAATTGCAAGGTTAAATAACCCCTTCTTGGAGCAAGACCTGAAGTCTTCAGAACAAAGTAACCAGCTGGTATTCTGGGGATGAGGGCTGAACATGTTTCCCTTTGAGTCATAACACAATTGTCACTATTTGAAATTCAGAAGAGAGATCACTGCAATGGCTCTCTTCTTGTTAAGACACAGGCATGATAAAACACCTTAATCTCTCTAAGGATGCAGCCTTTTTTTTTTTTTTTAAACATAATTTGATATGATCTCTTATTATTGAAAACCTACTGGTGAATTACTGAAGCAAAAAGGGCTGCTGGGAGAAAAAATGACATACAGTGAACTCAGACAGCAGCCTCTTCCATTTCATCAAATATTTTAAAGAGTGTAGATACATTTCGCAGTTAGTAACATTTTTTTTATGGCTTCATGATTTAAAACTCTAAACTTCTAGATTTGAATCTATTAAACAATTCAAGAAGCCATATTCATTACTGAGGTTAACTACAACAGAGAGGAATAAAAACCCGTATCTTTTCAGTCAAGCCTTTCTTACTACTATGTAATCAGATTTTTAAATATCCGTTCTATGTATAGGATGCTAATATATAACATTTTCAGATGGGCCATGTTTCAGATACTTAAGTAAACAAAAGTTTCCATAAACAACACATGCTTAATTTGCCTGAGGGATACAACAGTTAAAACCTGTAACCCACACACCAAAGAGCTTCAAAGCAGTTCAACAATAGGTTTTCTAGAGGGCAACCTTACTGCTTAGTTATACTTACTCTACTAAAAATTTAGAGTAATCCCTTTATAATCATGCCTGCTACTGCAGTAAAGAGCTTTGCTCTTCTCTTTGTTTGTTTGGTTTTTTTCTTTTTAGGAGGTGGATCTTTTCTTTTTTAAACACATAACTGCGTTTGTTCCACATTCATTAACACATCTGAAAAGTTATTGATAACTCACGGCTCGGCGAATGCGGGGCCTTTCTGACACTCCCTTGCAGATTGATGTAGGCAGGCAAAGATACATTGAACCTTTATAAATAAAACAAGGGGCCAGATTGTTCAGTTTGTATAGAATAATAGACTCTGCCAGCAATTTTAACACAGCATCTAGAAATACATGTTGACTGTAAAGATTCTTCTATATAAAGACACATCAACAAAATAAAGAAAAGTATTTTTAAAAAACCCCACAGCTGACGGCCTAATAGCGCTACCCTATCAGGAGTCAAGGAGTTATCAAGACCAGAAAATTGCTGAAAGACTCAGGTTCCTTAGGTAAAGTTGGCAAACAGTACTTTCACAGACATTACCTCAAAACAGCTTTTTTCACACCTCTACCACAACTAGATACTGACACTACAGCTGAAATATAGTGCTTTTTCATCAAAGTGACTAGCAAGACAATCACAATTACCAACCTGAGGTAAAACAGCACAGGAAGGAAAAAAAAAAAGTGGCAGAAACTCATCAACAACAGCCTCAAGAATACTTTACACATTCGTATTTTAAACCGTTATTCTTTCTGCACTTCGCCTTTATTCAAGCATTTAAAAATCCCTTACAAATAAGACTGGGGTATTTACCTTTCCTTTTCGACGAAAAGCAATTTCATACATTTGCATTTATTTTTAATCTATGCTGTTTCAGAAGGAAAAGTTTACCAGAAAAGGTGTCATATACCACATTCTAACAGTGATTGACTTTTGTGTCCCTGTGGGAGCTCATTCGCAAATCTGACAGCCTCAGAAGAAAATGTTTTTATTTCTTCATGAATTTTGTGAACTCCAGTATTCCTAAATAGTGCACACTTTTTGATAAAGACAGAAGATTTATTCTGCTGCTGACCTGCAGATGAATCATCCTGAGTCAGTGATGGCCTGGAGCTACATGGGTTGCTGGGGGGGAGGGCAGAATAAAATCTATGGATCTGCTATGCACCTGACATTCTGCCTACAGCAAATGAGATTTACGCAGACGCCTTCTAAGAACTAAAACAACACAAACAGATGTGTTCTTTAGCCAAGGACTTCTGCAGTATAGCAGGTAACCAAGATGCTACTTCTCCTTGTCAAACTGTTCAGAAGTTGGTACCTTCTTTGTATGGTCAAACAAACAAGTGAATGCTAAATCTAAATAATGAGTATAAAAAAAAAAAGTCTTTATATACTCTGTAATAAAAAAGTAATACACCCAGGCACCAAGCAGCTGCAGTCATCTAAGTTTTAGAATTATTCTTAAACATTTATAAAGAGGACATTATCAACAATATTTCAGACCTTATTACAAATCCTATTTTAATAGGTAAATAATTACATTAGCTCAGAATAGCAGTTTATTTAACCCTGCCTCTGAAGAATAGCGGAACATTCAACTACTTGATCTTCAAGACTCATGCTCATTAAAGAAATTAATTTACCAGGGCATTACAGGAATCAACATCTATTACTGTAAGCCATCCCTGTGTTTCCAATTACATTTTTTTCACTAAAAGAAAAAATCATATGGTTGATAAAATTTATATGGAGAGAATATAAATTAAATTTCCCTCAAGAAGTATCAGCTTTAGTTTTACTTAAAGTACCTGTCCCAAACCACATTTCTCTAAGAGATTACTTTCCAGGTGAATGGAGAACTTTGCAACAGAACTGAAACCATTCAAGAAAAAAAGCAAAACATCAAAGAAATTTCTATACTTGCACATTTCACATCCTTTACAAGCATAAGGAAGCTGAACACAAGAGACACAAATATTCCAGAGATTATGGCAGTAATGTAAACTGTCTAAAGGAAGTCTTCTGTTTTGTATAAAACATATTGACTACAAAGCTAACATCAATATTCAAGACCAGTACACACTGCTGATTGAACATCCAGAGGCTAAGATCACAACGCGCACTTGTACTACACAATTCACTTTGAACTCCCAAGTCTAATCTATTAACAAGCCTCCACAATGTCATTCCTGTTCAGTATATTTTAATCACAAACCAGCAGAATGAACACTTATGCATCAACAATGCTCAGCGTTGTAACATGCTTATAACAATGACTTCTTTGATCCAGCATCTCTTGCTATTCTGATGTATCCTAATACACTACTGTCAACAATCCCAATGCACTGATGAGAATTACCCTTTATAATCCAACTGTAACCTCTGTTCGTAAACCAGTGGTGCAATCCATGCAAAGGAGACAAAGTGCATTTTCATTTTCATGCTGCTGACTTCCTGAATCAAGATACATCAACAAAAAAATGGTTAACTTTCCACCCAAATTTTTGAAGCATGAGTCCCAACATGTTGGCAAGGGACTCTGAAAGCTTTATTGTACTGGGTGGAGTATGTATTTAAAAACTGTATCAAATTCCACCCGAAAAGCAAGCCCTGTATAACCAGTATCCAACACCATTATTTAACTGAGGCTTATGCAGGCACAGAAGATGCTGTTCCTGCTGCACAGTGAATGGGCAGCTAATTCTGATACTCTTCTCACTAACACTGGACACGTCCTGATCCTAACACTTTTAGAATAATACTTATTTCTAAACAGGACTGCTTCTGTTTTACACCATGACTGAAGTAACACTTATGCATGCAGAATATAATGAAACCACCCTTTAGCTAATGCATTACAAGTGAACAAATACAGGAATGTTTTTCCTTCAGGTATGAATATGCCCATTTGCTTCTTCATAAATGCCATTTTGGACAACATCCCAAGTAGAGAATAACTCTGCAAGTCCTTCACTGTTCCCATAATTTTTAAGGTCTAAACTATCAGAACTTCATAACAAAGCCAGAAAATACATACAATTCACAAAACACAGTCATTGCTCTTAAAACCTCCTGATCACTCCTGACTGACAAATATAAAGCACCTTTTCATGAAGTTTGTGTGTTATGACTACTTTCAGATTTCTGAGCTGATTTCAACATTTTGGGGAGGTTTGGCAGAAATTCCTGTACATGAGATACTTTTCTCTGCCTTCCCTACTGATCTGTATTTGAAAGCAGAGCTCTTGGAAGAAGCTCTTGGCTCTCTAGCCTGGCTCTCAGCCTGGAGCTATCCAAATGGCTACAAAATCCTCAACAACAATCTATCAAAGTTTAAACACATATACCACCTTCTACCTCCAAGTGTAAAAGCGAAGTGGAACCCAAAATCTACCTATCCTGCAAATACCAACACCAACCCTCCACCCATTGTTAAGTACACAGAAATTCTTCAATAATCCCATACTAAAACAAAGAAATTAAAAAATGGGTTACAAATTCTAGATTACACCTCTGTTGCCACAAAGCGTGCCACCAAACACAGGATGGCTAAAATAAGCACGAAGTGTCACTTCAATTCCTCTGAAACAATGAGGACAGAAAAGTCACACCTTACTAACCACTACTAGGGATAACTGAAGCGTAACCCAGAAAAACAGTTACGACTTGAACAAATGCAAAAAGGGTATTATAAGCTTCAAAGCCAGAACAAGATGATCGACAACAAGAAGTGTGTTTGCTAGTAACAGCTAAAGAACTGAGTTAAAGACTTCAAACAGCAGCTCAGCTCAAAAAGCCAGCAGGTGAAGCAAAAAGAGGTGCTGACTGGCACTTCATACATATGGGTTCTGTCTAAAGGCTCCAGAGATTTTTCTGCTAGTCACATAGCACAGTATTTGTTAGGATGCTTGGGAGAACTTCTTCAGGACCACATGTAAGTCTCAGAAGCACGCGCAAATTCACCTGTCTCTTAAGAGAATCTAATGAACTTTGTTCGATTTTCGTATTTCTAGACTGTAGTCTAATTTTGAAGTGGCAGCAATTATTTTAAAAACCCAAACCACCACATTTCTTTGCAACAGTCAAGTCTTAGTGGATTCAAGACGTTGTGTGGCACCAGGGCCATTGGGATCTGCTTTGTCTGCGCTACTGTCACAAGTATGATCCTACTTCACCCTCTGCTTCCAACCAGTTCCTCAGGCTGACTCCAGCACTCACGCCTGCAGCAAGGCAGAGCACGTTACTGACCTGGTAGAAAATGAAATGCTTGGGCAAGACAAGCTGATTTAAGACAAAATGGGATCTTCCCCATCAGGCCTTCTACAGAAAACTTGTCAGTCTTTGCCCATTTTAACTATATTCTGGAAAAAAAAAAACAATCCTGGGAAAATAATACCAATTATTAACATTTCACTCTATTTGTAAACGACTCAATTTATAGTTATGATCCCATCTGCAAGGTTCACTCCTGCTTTCTAGAGAACAGGGATGGCAAAAGCAGGGTTTATCTAAGCATGCTATTAAAAAACTTCTACTCTATTTTACAGTTGGAAAACACTATTTAAAAAAATAAAAGTCGTACTTTTCTATGTGCTTACTCCTAATACTCCTAAATGAAAAGTTCCTGCAGCTCCGGTCAACAACAAAAAATTCAGCTTGAACTAATCTTTTAGCTAACTATCGACATATGGAATAAAAACTCCTTTAGTTTTTATTCCATAAAAAAACCCAACCAAACAAAAACCTCATTCATATATAAGTACAAAAGATTAGCACCTAGTTTTCAGCACTACTTATTTCTCAGTATTTGGAAAACCTATACTATATATTCAGTAATTTAAATCCTCTCTAGGTATGGCAGGTTATCAGTACTTGAAATGCCATTTCAGAGATTTTTTTCAGCCTGCAGTCATGACTATATTAAATAAGCCCAGCTTTTTACTAGCATCAATGGCACTTATTTTTTTTAAATTTTGGCACAGTCCACATCCAATTCAGTTTTCCACTTGTCAGAGAAGTGTGCAAGAGAAGGTTAACCTAGGTAATATGCAATGTATTTTTGAAAATCACTTGCTTTTAAATAATAATTAATTAATAATTAATAAATGTTTTTCCCAGGTGTGTTAAAGGACCATCCCTGCCATTCATACATTTAATTGTATTGACATCACCAACACAATTGCTTTTTGGGTAACTCAGACATATTCTAAGAACTGCAATTCAGTGGCAACTCTTGAGAAGCACCTGCCAGGTCTCTTCAGTTTCATTCTCTGTCAGGTGTCTGTCACATGAGCAAAGGCAGGCACGGAGCTGGGGGCACTGGGCCAGGCAGTTGCCAAGAGGCTGCCCGAGCCCCACATCCTGGCAGGTACCAGCCGGCGATGCTGTGTGACTGCAAGTGCATCCATACTGCTGCCAAAACTCAGCCAACGGAGGAAGCAGGCTGCCAGAGAAGTCAGGAAGCTCTCACTTCTCCGTGCCCACAAGCACAGGGCCCTCTGGGAAAGGGTACAGCCAGGGGCAGGCCTGGAGCAGCACACCGGCTTCTAGATGGCCACATGCTGGGCAGCCCTGTTTGACGTGAGAAGATTCTTCTCTAACACAGTTTATTTTTCATGAATATTTGTACATCTTAAGTGGGTATTTTTTGAATCACTGTGACCAATACGGAACTGTACTTTCTAGGTGTTCTCGGAGCTTAACAGCAAATCCATAAAAACACTTAATAACTACATCTTCCAGGCTTTTCCATTTTGGCCCTAGGGACACTAGTTATAATGAGTGTGCACATAGTTCCACAAATTACACCCCACAGCTCGTCGCCTAAAGCCATGTTCGAGCATCTCCTTGCGGAATTTTCAAAATCATTTTCAGAGCATGTTCATATTTTCTACAAATGATACTACAATCTAAAAGAGGAAAAACGAAACAAAACAAAACCAAAAAAACCCTTACATATATTCAGGCACGGCCACTGGTTTTAAATTTACCTCTGAGTTTTTTCTACTCCCACTGAAGAGATCAAATGTTTGATCTACCTTTTCTAAAATAGGTAAGATTTTTAAGCTTTCATATTCTAGGCTTCCCCCCCAAAAAAAACCAAACCCCAAACAAGACAAAAAACCTGCCAGACTGTGTAAAGTATAAAACTAAAAAGCACTTTGGTAATGCTGATCAATATAAACCAAAAAAAACCACCCAAGGGAGACTATTTTTTCAAAAACTCTATTACGTTTTAAATTCTACTGCATTGCCAGGCAGAGCAAAAGCAAACGCAATGGGGACAAGTGGTGAAATGAGAGCTATGATCTACCAAGAAATTTAAAAATTGGCACATTCTAATGAAAAGCTGCAATTTGCATCTTAACAGAAACAGAGTATTTGTCAAAGGTAATAGGAATATAAAAAAAACTAATGACCCGAAACCCCACTATTCTCAAGGTTAGAAATATTTCAATGACCTTGAGCCTGGCCTTGGATTTATTAAGTACCAGCTCTGCAAAAAAGGGTTGATTTTCAATTCCTGTGTACAATTCAGTTTAAATAATGCTCCACTGGACTTTTTATTTTCTTTAAAACTGGAATGGCGTTACACTGAGATCCTCAACCCAACAATGGAAGCCAGTTTTACAAACAGTCTTTTTCTCCTTATCCTTCCCCATCCTGCCCATTTTGTTTAAATGCTTTCTTTCTAGCCAGTTAGTTTCTGAACAGTTCAGCACATGTGGTTTAGGAATTACAGGGTGAGTGGGAGGGCGGGAAATATAATTATCAATACAATAACTGCTTTCTTACGAAACCTGAGAAAATATAGTCTGAAATGGCTTTTCCTGGTTTAGGTTTTAGTCACTTAACATTTTTGGGCTGCTGTCTCAAGCAAATCACACTCTTCTCCCACCATCCAACAGAAAATACCTTCAGAAATTGAAACAGCTCCTCCACCCCCCTTAAACCTTCTGTGTAGTCTTAGAGTACTGAGACAGCGATCTAGGTGCCAACACTGGGAAGACTTGAGTTTCATAAGCTACTATAATGTTACTTTGCCAAGCACTTAGACATGAACAGCCACAACAGGAAGTATCAGAAAATCTTCTGCAGCAAGACAAAACCACCCTAAATTACATCTCGCACGATGACAACTCACTGAACAGCCTTACTCTGGAAGACAATCTTTGCAGAACAATAGTTTAGAACTCAGCAGAAAGCATTCATGATACAAGGGGTATGCGTAAACCAGTCACATTTACTCGAAATTCTAGAATATACTAAAAAAAGCTGTCATATCACATTAGCCCAGTACCAAGAGATGATCAGGACATACAAGGTACATCCCACTTCCGGCATCCTACTCGGTGCACGGGGAAAACAGGTAACCATTAATTCAACACGAAGCTTCAACAAACCTAACACGTCTGCAAGAGTAAATACAGACTGAGTACGACATGCAGAACATTTAAATTATCTCTAATTGCTGCCTACCCTCGGGTGCAGAATTCTCTTGTTTATAAGTTAAGGACTGCACAGCATAACTGGAACTGCTCTTTTCTAGCAGCCCCCCAGCTATCTGGATTTATGGGCGAGTGCCGGTTCAAACTCTCAAGCTGATCGCCACGCACCCCGACAAAAACTGCGAGCAGCTTTACGCAGCAGTATTCTTCATTGTGTGATCGCAGAGCGATCTGAAACCTGACCGTACATTTAGTATCTCCCTCTGGGTATTACTGCCTCCAGATGTTAAGCTTTTACTTGGCTCTTTAGGGCTTGTTTCTAAAAGGGTTTGTCCACTTGGTTCAACTCCACACTGCCTTTTAGAAAGCAACAGCCATACCCGCCTGCTGACTAACACGATGGTTTGGGCCAGAATTTAGACAAACCTGTAACGACACAAAAACCCACCCTGCTCTACTGAAGGGGCTGTTGGCTCGCTAGGATTTTTTGGTTCGCTGTGTCCTCCCCCCGATGATCAGAATCTCGCAAGCTCGTGTCTCTGCGGTGCCCGCGCGGGAAGGCTGCGCGCCGCGGACCACGCCAGGAGCGCATTTCCAAGAGCAGCAGGACCGCCAGCGCGGCCGCCACAGTGGCCGGCGCCGGCAGCTCCGCGGGGGGA